>JAAGNO010008428.1:14650-33924 GCA_033439905.1 Ceryle rudis | reverse complement strand
GTTTTTGGTTTGTGGTTTTTTTCTTTTTTTTCTTTCTCCCCCCCCCCCCCCCCCCCCCCCCCCCCCTTAATATTGCTCTCTTGTCTCCAGGCAAGAAAGCAATTCTCTCTTGCCTCAGAAATGTGTGGTATAACCTCATGTCTCACTGGCAGGGGACTTAAAACAGCCGCTATAATTTACATTATAATTGTCGTAGTTTTTACTTCCCGTGCAAGTTCCTCCTCGCTTGAGATTGTTCTGTCCTTTAGCAAATAGCACACTTACCTTTGGCTCTGCAGGGAGCTCTCAGCAATTTTGAATCAGGAATATAATGGAAAAATGGCTCACCTGATGATTTCAAGGGGATTACAGATTTAGGGAAAATAATCTGGCGGATAGGAAAGGGAGGAGAATTCCACCAGGTGCTGCTGGAGCAGAACAAATACTGAACTCTTATCATCAGCTTACCTGTCTATGAGCACATCTTTTTTTTTTGCAGCGGTGCAGAGGGTGAGAGGGGAAGTGGCTGGAGGGCCATTTGGGATGCCCCTGGTACATGTGTAACAAGGATATGTGTGCAAAACCAGGTACCTCCTGGTGTCTGCCGGGCTACAAGCGGTTTTCACATCACAAGTCCATCTTGCTCTGTATTTAGAGGGGGATTGTCAGGCTAAGGGGAGCATTTCAGTCATGGTGTGAATGATGGTTTTTGCCACATTCAGACCCGAGGATGTGCTGTAGGAATGACAACTGTTTTACTGCGTATACACAAACTTTGCTAAGAGCCTGCAGCGCTCGTCCCGGTTGCAGAGATGGATCGTTCCGGCCTTTGCGCAGCTCCGCTCGTCACCATTTGGCTTGTCCCCTTTGAAATACAAATGATAGAAATTAGTATATTAGCAGGAGATGGCAGGATGTAATTGTATGTTGACTGAAATGTTTCTGATGGATGGACCTGGTGAGATGACATCTCTTATTTATGGAGAGGAGAGCACAGGTAGTTGATAGATTTGACAAGAGCACAGTGGCAAAACAAAATAACACTAAGGCAGAACGAGAATGTATTTCCTAATGGCCTCCCTCGCAGCTGTATACACTGATTTAATCTCTCCAAAGCACGCCGTTGTTTATGAGGCCTTTGGGTACAATTTTATGCCTGACTGAAGAGGTTGCTAATAGCTGCCATATTTGTGTTTAAGGACCTGCGAAGGATTAAACTAAGTATTTTAAAGCAATGAGCCATAATAAAATAATAATATATTGGAAATAATAAACAGCTTTTTATTCAATAATTGGCTGCAAAACTGGTGAACTTTAAATGACAAAACTACTAATTATAAATGCAATTGCTAATCATATATTCATTCAAACAAAATATTCCTGCAGGATCAGGTTGTGATGACTCAGGATTACTTTGTTGGGGATAAAGCTGTCGCATGAGGGGGACAAGTATCTGTTGTTCTCAGTGCCAAGGTGTGACATCCCATGTTGGGACAATTTTCTTTATTTTCCCAGTTGCAGAAAGTTAATTTTTCAGTGAGCACAGGAGAAACCCCATTTCTTTTCATTTTTTAGCATTACAGTTTAGCCTTTAGATAACCGAAACAGGAATGTGTGATTTGTTTGGCTATGAAGCTCATTAGTGTAGCTGCACTACACTGAATTACTTGAGCAGAATTTTCAGACTAAAAAAAAAAAGCAAGTGAATAAAAAGGAACAATAAATCTGTGAACATTGTAACTCGTTAAAGGACAATTTATGGACAGTGAAAGGGCTGAAGTTGTTGAATAAATTATTAACACTGAAATTATTCAGCTCTGCTTAAATTATGGAAGATGTTACCAGGTTGTTGTCTCAAGTAATCTTGCATACTTTATATGCAGTGGTCCTTTGAGCCCTTCTAAGATCTCTTACACCAAGCTAAACTGTTAATCAAATCTCTGTTAACATTTTCAGTCTTTCTACAAAAAACCATCCTTTTACTGCAGCTGGTGATATGGGCTTGTCACAAGGTGACATATTATGAAGGTATCAGCACAGGTTTTAGCAGCCCTGGCTCAACTGCGCCAGTGTTTCACCACCCTCGCTGTAAAGAATTTATTTCTTTTATCTAGTCTAAGTCTCCCCTCTTTTAGTTTAAAACCATCACCCCTTGTCTTGTCCCAACAGGCCCTGCTAAAAAGACTGTCCCCATCTTTCTTACAGGCCCCCTTTAAGGTATTGAAAGGCCACAATAAGGTCTCCCCAGAGTCTTCTCCAGGCTGAGATGTTCCAGAGGACATTTCCTGAAGAAGTGAAATATAAAAAAAATAAAATAAATCACACTGACTTACCAGGAACAAACCTGGTTCCCTGATCACCAAGGGATCAGCAGCTCCAGGGGTTATTTGTGGGTCAAAGGTGGTGGTTTGGATGAGGATACAGGTGAGACCACTCACATGGTGGTTGCAAGCAAAGCCAGAGAGCCATGTGCACATTATAATCACCAGCTGCAGGGACTGACCGGGGCGGCTGAAAATCCCCCTCATTCTGGGGGCTTCTGGCTGCTGCAGGGCCTTGGCCACACCTGGGCAGCCCCCCGGCCCTTTGTGGGGGAACTCAGGTGGGAGCAAGGGCCTTGTGAGCAAGGAAGGGCTTTCCCAGCTTCCCCCAGTTTGTGCTGGCTGTGGGGAGTGTGAGAAGAAGAAAAACTGAGCTGCTGCTGTGAAATATTTGCAGTGACAAAAGATTTTTTTTTTAATCTCTCCAACTAAATTATTTAACATTTTGGATGCGGAAAGTGGGAGCAACTCTGCAATGTAAAAAGGTACTTTTTTCTTCTTCTTTTTTTTTTTTTGAGATTATATACTTTCTTAGAGTATAACTATACAGAAATGCCTGTGTCCTGTAAAACAGGGGCAGCTGTGTGATTCTGTTGATCAGGAGAATTGTGGCAGTATCTGCATATGGACTTGCATGAATCATCTCTGTGACAAAAGGTATTTACATAAGCAGCAGTTCAGCTACTTTCTAGTTTCTAAATCATTGAAATTTAAGTAACTACCTCACCCTTGCTGTTAGAGCCGGGACCGGTGGTGGGTCAGAGGTAACATCTCTGGGCTGTAATGCACAAAGGTGCAGAGATGCCCTTAGCTACAGCAGTGGGGAGAGCTGAGAGTTGAAGATCAAAGTCCTGAAAGTAAGGATTACAGTTGCTTTGTCCTTTTGTAGTCTGTCCAGCTTTGCTTTTTTTTTTTGGCCAAGTTCCAAATTATTCTCTGTTTTATATGTGTTTATATGCCCTAGTTTAGTCCTGCTCTGGTGGGGTGTTGGTCTTGATGATCTCCCGAGGTCCCTTCCAATCCCGAATGTTCTGTGATTCTGTGTTAGGTTTCAGATCGTGTGTTTTCTAAGGAAAACTTGTGTTCACCATGTCCCTGGCATTGGGGATCGGTGTGGGGAGTTTCTCTCCAAGTTGCTGGGTTTTTTGCTTTGCATTACCCACCTGTGATGGTTTGGTGCTGCTAAGAAAGTGGATCTGGGTGGCACTGAACTGTTCCTCTGCTCCTCAGCTGTGCCATTTAATTTTGCTGTGGTTGTTTTAGTGATGCCTTAACAAATTTACAGGCAAAGGTGTTGGGAGTGCCATGGAAAAGATGGGTTTAATAACCACTTATAGAGAAAACAAAAGCATATCCAGTGACAGCTCTGGCAATTCCCACCTTCGTTATTGCTGACAGACGGCACAAGAATGAAAACAAGGCGGTTTACATGCACTGACACTAATGTACAACCAATGGCGATATCCCGAAGGAAATGTCACCAATTAGTATGAAAGCTGCTGCAGTTATCAACTCAGACAAGATTTGGTCATGAAAAGTACAAGGTTTTAAGATGAACTTATGACTCCTTCTCCCAAATGCTTTCCTATCCAAACACATGTGGAGATTAGTAAGACAGCTCAAGTGAACTTCTTGGTAAGCTCTTGTGGTCTGGTGAAGCACTTTGCTTCATGCCTGTCTTGCTTCCAACGCTGGTAGTTTCTGGGAACGAGGTAGCACAGTGTTACAGTGAAAACATATTTATATTATATATGCAAGATGAGAAATAATAGGATTGCACGATGAAGTTCAACATTGGAAAAGTCTTTAAAAACAAAGATGGAAGTGCTGAGAATTTTGTTAGGGAGATGGAGGATAGCAGAGGGGAGGGATTTGGGTTCCTTCATTTGGCAGAAACTACTCAATACCCCATGTTTAATCTGAAAATGGACAGGGAAAAAATAAGATGGGGGGGAAGCTGCCACACCATCTGTAAAAACTGCCACAACAATTTATGCCACATTAAAAACCTTTCCCTGAAGCTGTGCTTTAATAAGATTCCTAGTCAGAAGTCAAACTCTGCCTAGTAATTCATTCTAAACTCTCATAATGCATTTATTAGCGTGGAAACGGCAGAAGTGAAGTGACCACATCTGAGGTCCGTATTCAAAATGAACAAAATTTAATGTCATTCTGAGTTAAAAAGGAAGGAAAACGAGCACCGTAACGTGCAGCGAGTGATACTTTTTGAGTTAGCAGAGGGCTATATGAGCATTGTTTGAAATAACATTTTATTAGGTTTCCTTAAAAAAATAATCTATCACATTGAGTATCCACTTTATCTCAGATAAAGTTACTGAAATGAAAAATGTTCCATTATAAAGGAATTTCTTGAAAGACAGGGTATACACTTTATCATATTATAGCTCTTGCATCATATTAAATGCTACTTATGTGTTTTATTGAAATCTAAACCTCTTGCTTGGCATTTCTTTTTCCAACAACACAAAAGCTTATGATTCACAGCCTCTTACATAATAGATATATTAATGAGTCTCTGCATATTTTATTGCTTTGTATTATTCTAAAAGCCATTAATCTGTTTTTTTGTGATTATCAGTTACGGCGAAAGCGTTACCATTTTGCTCTGGATTTCATTGCTGACAACCAAGTTCAGGATTTTCAAAACTAATTTCTTTAGCTACCTGTTGACTCGTAAAAACCTGCTCCTTTTCTTCTTCCTTTTTCCTGGTGAAAATTATATCCAGCCAAAGACCTGGCATATTTTTATCTGACTACAGGAGGATAAATTCTGCTTTGGGGTACTTGCATGTTCTTTCATTCAAGTAGATTAGACTTGTGCCTATGAATCTCAGGCCCTAATTATGTTTCTAATAATAGAAATTTCTTGCTATAAATACATGACTCATGGAAATGATTCCTGTATGTTTAGGCTGCAGATGTGACTTCTACATATTCATTAACCTCCCAGTTCTGCACTTGAGATGGAAATGTTTGATGATTAGTGGAGAGCCTGCTAGGAGGGCACAGGGAGAGAGGGTACTTGCCACGTCTGCTGGGGGGAACTTAAAGCTAAACAAATGTTGTGGGAGCAACTGGCAGAACTGGGCTTCAAGCTGTGCTTGCATCCTCTGTCATGGACCAGTTTGGGGTGAAGCAGACCCTGCTGTAACTTCACACTGCAGAGACTTTGAGAGCTGGGGCCACTCGACATAATACTTCATACTTTGCCTCTCCTTGTATTTTCTGTACATTGAACTGGTTTATTTGCTGAAGGGGGGAAAAAAAAAGTTTACACATACTTTTTCCTGTTTGCTGTGCCAGATAACCTAGATGCTTACATTACCTGGTTTCTAGTATATTTCTGGACAAAATTCAAGCTTCACAGGGGTCTGTGTGGTTCATAGGCGTGTAATAGATAGTTTTGTGCACATATTGCAGCCTGCAGTTAGCCCCAAGGAATGGTTTTGGTAAGGATCACTGGCTGCACTGGTCTGAACAGTGGTTTGTGCAAGAACGGGAAAATATCTACTGTGTGCTGTATGTATCATGTACTGCGGTTTTGACAAGGCTACCTAGTAATATTGTTTGTATATGTTTTCTCTTCCTCTTTCGTGGCTTCAGTTACTACCAGAACAGGACATTAATGATGAAATAAAAAGACTCTTCATTCTTATGTCTGAAAATGGATGGCAAAGACATAATTTTTACTGTGAAGAAGCAAATGTGTGGACTGCTTAGTTCCCCAGAGCAGGTTAAGATGGGATTTAAGTGATGCACAGATCTCACTCTGTCCCAGCTCCAGTGGTCCCCATGTCACCCGCAGGGGACAACCACACTTTCACTGTGAGCACAGGTCTTAATGGTGTGAGTTTAATTAACAAGTCACGTGAATACAGTATGACAGAACAAACTCTCATTTTACCCTGGCAATTATTGATTTATATTCCCGGAGTGACAGAAAGCATTTTTATTTTTATGTCCAGCAACAAGTTGTTACCATAGCAACATCAGTGTTGGGCACCATTCACATCTTGCCCTCATCCTGATGTGAAACCCAGTAGATTCTGAAACTCTTTAAAAATGATTACGGTAATAAATTTTTTAGGATAAGTTTTACTTCTTGTCTCCATTCCTGGGGGGGTGTAATTTATATTCTAGAAAGGTAATGCATGAATCTACTGCATCTTCTGCCAGCAATTGTCTGTACTGGACAAATTCCAACACTGCCTACAAAAAGAGCTGGAAAAGCTTCAGTTTTTGCTCTCTTTGACCCTTTACCTGTTCCTTCCCTCCTGCTTTCTTTAAGGGGGTTGAGGGGGATGCTGGATGGACACCAAAACCAAGTCCACCCTCACTGTTTCCTTCAACTGCACACTTGCTAAAGGACTTTTAAAATCTGCAGCCTGTTTCTACCACACATGAAGCCAACAGCAGAGTTTGCAAGGTCAAGCTCTTGTCTTTGCAGGGTGCCTGGAGAGGGCACCTTTTGTGACAACTTTTTTGTTGGCTGAGTGCAACTTTGATCCTTTCTGGCCTGTCTTTGATTCATGGGGAATCTCCCCAAAGCCAGAGATGAGGTGAGTAGGCTTATTCCTAAGGCTCTACTAATTTTGTTAACCTCTTGCGCTTGCTCTTTACTACTGAATTTCCAGGTCATGCTCTGTCTAACTGCACCCATGGTTTGTGCTGTGACTGAGAGTGCGTTGGTTTTTCTGACTAAATAGACTATTGCTGTAGAGTACCCATACCCCAGCTCTATGGACTTGCTCTGCTGAGTGCGGACCTGCTGCAGTCTCTCTCGTTCCAAGGATGTATGTTTGGATTGAAGAGATTCTGCCTCTATTCTTTTGGCAATTTTAAAAGGGAGGGATAGCTAAGTGGCATACCCGAAGAACAGGTTCCTGTGCTAGCAACTGTAAATTCAATAATGTGAGCTCTTCAGTCTGTACTAGAGTACATGTAGTGCCCCTCTAGATCCTCCCAACCAGGGTTTGCTAATGGAGGTGCTTTCTGCACCATTCCCATCCCTTTCCCAGCAACCATTTCCTACTGCTGTTTCTGCTAGCTGGTGGTCTCCAAGGCAGGTTGTGGAGTCTCTCTCCTTGGAGAGCCTCAAAGGCCAGCTGGACTTGGTCAGCCCTGAGTGACCTGCTCGGGGGAACCTAGCCTTGAGCAGGGAAGATCTCCAGACATCTCTGCCAACTTCAGCAAGACAAGCCCACTGCCCCAAACCACGCTCTAGCCCAGGTGCTGGCACTCCAGCTCCATGTGTGGGTTGGTTTAGGGTAAACAATCACAGCTGAAGGAGGCTCCTGCCACACCATAAAGGCTGCTCTGCTCCCCACCTGCCTTGCTGGGATGGGACAAACAAGCATCATGATTACTTCTTCATCAGTGTATCAAAAGTGGCAAGAAAATACCCCTACTGCTGCACCAGCTTTTAGCATTGATGGGCTGGAATTATTTATTACTACTACTGGATGAGCAGGTATTTGAACCATCTTTTCTTCTTTTTTTTATCCCCCCTCCCTCATCTTGCAAGTTTAAATATAATTAAAAGGAGATTGACTGAAAATCAAGTTTCGTTTATCTGTGGGTGACCCAGCAAACCACATCTTTTTAATTTCATGCATCGATGAGATGATACGTCATGCTTTGTACGGTGCGACAGCTTGCTGCATTGCATAACTCAACATGCTGATGCAACCAGGCATGCAAAATTAACCTGAGCATCAAACCCAGGAAACTGAAGACAACAAGCAGCTTCCTTTGCGGTTTGCATTGTTCAACAGACCTCGTTATTCTTCATCTTCCCTCTTAGTCCTCTCTTGTACAAATGATGAGATTGGAGTATTTTGAAAGATACGATCGGGTAACATTTATAAAATGGGAATTACGCCAGACAGGATTGGGGTTTATCTGTCAGGGACTTCTCAAAAGGATGGACATCTTTCTGGCTTTTGGGAAGGAGAGTGACTTACTGTGCTTCTCGCAGGGGTTGTACCTCATTAGTTTGGGTTTTTTTTTTTTTCCTTTCTTTAAACAGTGGTATGAGACTGTAGTTCCCACATCTCCTTGAATCCCCTGTATCAGCTCTTGGAACTGTTGTAGTGCTGCAGAGAGTCTGAGTCTAACAAGCCTCGTACGACTTTGCCTTTCTCCTCTCCATTTCCACACCACACAGCTGTGTGGGAGCCAGCTGCCATCTGGCCTTTGTGGCTACGTTCTTTTTGGAGTGACATGGAGAGGGACATCCCAGGGAAGGGAACAGCAATACTGCTCAGCAGATGCAGGGCTGCTTCGGAGGACCTTCTACAGCCACCCCTGACAGCAACATGTGCTTGGTCTTGCTGTGCCCCAAGTGGAGCATTATTATGAACTGTAAGGAGAATAAAAGGCTGATGCTGGGCATGAATATCTTCCGAGTCAAAGGCCGCGGCGCACCGCTTGTATGCTTGAGCATCCAGTGCTTTGCTCAGGGCAGAATTTTTGCTTAATGTCTGACATCTGTCAGGGGCTCTTTGCATGTTCATGGGTGAAGTAAAATAGATATTCTGCGGAAGATTCTCACATGATTGCAACAACGGCAAACCCTGAGAAAGCACTCCTTGTGACTGCGCTTGAAAGTATGGAAAACAGGGAGGAGTTTCTGTGTTATTTTATTTCTCTACTTGTTACTGTAGTGTCTGAGGGCAACTTGGGGAAGTCCCTGGCCACAGTAAGGAGTGGTGTGTGCTTACCTGACCACCAAAAATCAAAACAAAATGGTGCTTAGTGATTTCAGTAAAAATCAAACTCGGTGTTGGGATTGTTGCAGTGACTGGGATAGATTTTTGGTAGTGGTGTCAATGACATAGCTGTTTACCTGCAAATTAAAGGAACCGGAATGTAGGTAGGTGTGGATGTCTCCGGGTGATCAGAGTGATGTCCAGATGTTGGTGCTCTGGCTGGGAGAAGTCCCTTTAGAGCAGGAGCTGCTGTCTGGTTGTGTAGCACCCGGTGCGATGGAGTTTGCTTCCTTCAGCTCTGATTTTCATGTAGATTAAGAGGGGGAAATGAACTGCCTGAAATCTATTATTCACCTTAATCCCTGTATTAGCAAATGGGCTTCACTAAAATAACAAGAATTAGTCTGTCTCAGAGAGGTGGAAGATGGCCATGACAGTTTGGAGTCCTTAGATATTGCTCTTGCTTGAGTTGCTTTGCATTTTCTCCAAGTGTACAGTGCCCTCTGGCACAATATACATCCACACTGCATCGCTAAGTGCCGAAACTTCACATCTTAATTCTATGTGAGTGGCTTTCTCTTGAGGCTGTGATGCCTCTGTGGAGAAGGGAGCCTGATAGCAGCACTGAGAAGGTTACCCATTATGCAGAAAAATGTTGATGGTGTATTTAAAATAATTCTTCGCTAATGTCTTTTTGTTTGTTTGGGTTTTTTTTTTGTCTTGTACAATCATATTTGAAGTACATCCACTTTGAGGTTCTGTGAGGAAAAGCCTGGTTTTTTTGAAGCTGATGGAGATACTTGAATGGAGGATAACTGGGATATAGGGCTCTGGGATAAATTACTCCGCTTGTATTTTCGTTCTTATTTAATCTGGAATGCACATAAGCCACACAGCAATATTATCATCACTTTGCACTTTCCTTAGGAAGTATCTTAATATTCTATAATCCTCTTTGCTACAGAATGGGGACTGAACTAAGATGGAATTATATTTTAATATTTTAATGTAATTCCTCATGAAACAAAAGGGGACGGTGTTCAGAAGCTGGCTAGATATATGGCAAATGGGAACTAGACAAGCTGTGTAACATCATGACCAGTTTCTATGGCAACAAAAATGTCAGCTATCCTTTTGGCTGATTCTATTAATCTGTGGTAGAGGCACTGATACTGACACATTCAGAATTTATTTAAACAAGAAGGTGAAAAGATAACCTCAGTGAGCTTATAAACAAGGGGGAAGTTAAGCCACTAACATAATGCTATCTGACATGTATATAGCGGTGTAACAGGCAAGTAAGACATCTCCAAGGCAGCCACACTGAATTTTATCAGAAAAGTGATTAAGCCATTTACCGGGAGGAGTTACCAGCTATTGTTTGGGTTTTTTTGACAAAATTCCAGATTCGCTTCCAGGGTTCTCGTACCCAAAAATGCTGCCCTGTGTTCGCCCGTGTACTGTCAAACCAGTGGCCAAGTGGTGCTACACCCACTAAGCAGGGAGAGATCTGGGCACCTGGGGCATCCTAAACTAGTTGCCCAATTTCTGGGGTCGTCCCTGTCCGTGCTTGCTGCCTTTGGTCCACGTTGCAGTCATGCAGCCGGAGCAAAGTGGCTGCCTGGCAGGGAAAGCTGTAGTGCTTGGTGATTAAAATGTGGGGGCTGGCCACTGGAAAATGGAAAAAGCAGTTGCAGGGAAACAAACTACATTCGCTATTCCCTCTATGTGGGTCAAATATTTTCCTAGGGATACTCAGAAATTATTGTGCTATGCTATTTCCCTATGGTACTTTATCCTTTATTCTCTTGTTATTGAAATAACTGTTTTCCTACTTTTCAATGTACCATGACAATACAAACTGTACGGGGATGTCGGAGCACAAAATAAATATGGATGCAGATACTTGTCATTATGATAAAACAACATCTTTTCATCTTTATCTTGGAATTACAGGCTCCTCGGGAAGATGACAGTGTCTTGTTATGGAAAATGAATTTTCGGTAGCAGAAAGATATCTTTTAACTTATTCTTGAATTCTTCCTGTTTGCCAGAGGCATGTAGAAAAATTAGCTTATTTCCCAATTCTTTTGCTGGTTTTATTAAAATTCATAGTACAAAAAGTACCATATAAGTGCTTGGTGTGTGACTGAGAAAAAGAAGAGTTGGAGAATGCAGAGCTGAAGTCATTATAAGATTATTAGCTGGCTGCTGTCTGGATTTCATTTTCTTTAGTTATTTAAAAAGAAGAGAGTAAGCCCTCAATATCTCTGTCCATTTCTTTCTAGGCTTGCATTGTAGTGAAAAGAATTTAATACAATATATATTTTTCTGGTTTGTTTTGTCTTGTTTTTTGTGTGGTTTTTTTTTTTTTTTAAAGCCATGTTGTCAAATAGAAAAAATATCAGAATTTTAATCACAGTATAGCTCCTGGAAACAGAGTTCATGTGAACTTCTGAACTTTTTTAAATTCAGAGAAGCTTTCTAATAGGGACAGGACTTCTCAAACTGATCCTATGCTTCTGTTAAACAAAATCACGTTCCTGCAACCTTTAGACGTATCTCCTGCACCGCTGTGACCGTTGGCTTTGTTAAGCAGGTGCTGTTGTAAAATTGCACAAATTCATTATGTTTTGAGCTTTTATGAAGTTAAAAAGATAATTAGTGACAGTATATCTGGTGTACAGCAAAGCTGGTTTCTAGTCGAAGAGCAACACTGATGTTAAGGGCAAGTTTCTCAGCAACCTGTGTGTATAATATCATCAATTTATGAAGTTCTGCCTCTAAGTCCTATGGGAGTTTGCTGGTGGTTTAGACAGCTCTTCTTTCCATCTTCGTAATGGAGTAGCAGAAAAATGTAGGTAACGTCACTTAGTATTACAGAAAATGAAGCAGATGTGACTAAGACTGAACCGGAGAGCTTGAAATAACATTGCTTTGCCCCTGTCTAGGGGAAGTGAGGATGGAACTGCTTAGGGAAAAACTCTGCTCCCTCCTAAATCCTAAGGCAGTTTGAACCAGTTGGGATTATTTTGCTTTTCTTTCCATTCTACGTGAAATTTTAACAAACTATAGGTGGGAAGGTTTCTCTGGTTCTGGTAGCAGTGAAAGCGTGTGCCTTGGGTTTCTCTTGCTCTCCCAGCATGCTTTCAAGCCTGCCGATCTCTTCTGCTGGACGTGCTTCTTTTTGTACCTCCTCACTGAAGACCCGCCTGAACTCAGGGCTCCCACAGTCTGGGCACAGCCCTGCCCTCAGGAACCTCACTAGTCTACATCAGGGGGAGGAATATCACTTGAATCCTGAAAAATACAGAACAACAAAACTTTAAACTTCTTAAATGACTAAAATAAATGAAGCCTGTTCTTTATCCTGGATTGTTAGAGAAAAAACCCAGACCTTCTTCTCTAAAGAAGGTGAAATCTCCTCTGAGAGGAGAAAGCCAGGGAGTGGAATTTCTTCTAATTGTTTTTATTCTGAAGCAGGACTGACATACCATAAGTAGTAAACATTAACAACTCTCAATTTGGATGGAAAGTCATGCCGGAGACATTGTGAGAAGAATGCAGCCTTCCTTCTGAAGCCATTGATTTGGAAAACTTGTGCATGCAAAAAGGCTGACCTTTTGAGGAGTCACAGACATTAACTTCTGATTAAGTACTGTATTTAATTTCACTGAGCATCTAACCTGAGGGCAGGCTCTAGCTTAGTGTACTTTGAAGTCAAATGCCTGGCTGGTCCTATCATGATCAAAACATGTATTTCCCTTGCTAATACCCCGCACTCAAAACCTCTCGTGCAAATGCAGATATATCTTGATTTGTTTCAAGTCTTTCTTGTACGGTTTTGAAGGCATTATTTGGAATATCTTCTGTAGTGCTTTAAAAATAAGAACCCTCATTTGGTATTTTTTCGTCTTTCGTTCAAATAACACAAATTCTGATCTGGCACAAAGCGAGTCTACTCCGGCTGCCTGCGTTGCCACCTCTGTGCACTGAGGATGGACTGGCTCTGTGTTAGTGCATCGGAATTTCCTTGTCTGCATTGCCTTCTGCCCTTCAAAGGCAGCCATAGATGTTTATTATTATTTTATGCATGTTTATATGTGTATACACGTGTGTATATCTAAAATGTTACATACCTTATGTCTGTTGTATCATATTATATATAGAATGTTATGATCGCGTATTTCAGCTATCAGGCATTGTGTTCAAAACCCAAGCATTCCTCATCAATAACATGGCAGTGGCCTGCCAGATGCCTGTCTTGTCAGCCAGATGTTGCTAGAGGAGATCTTCAGTAAAGCCTGCCAAAGGACTAGAAATCATGTTGCTGGCTCTTGGCAGATTTTGATGTGTGTTGGAATTAGGGCCTCCAGTACGTGTGTGCCTCCTCGTAGCAAAAGGACTGGTGCTTGCAGGGTCACGTAAGAGCAGGATAGGCTGGAAGAGGAAGGTTGTCTGAGCTAGTATGGAGTAGCAGAGAGCTACATTAGCAAGCTTTGTAGCTAATTAAGTGCCTTATTTGACACTTCTGAAATTGGCAGAAGGATGCGTGACTTTGTGTGTACTTTGACCTCTAAAGGATGCAATCAGAACTACTTAATTGTAAGCTGAAGGGCCTCCTTCTGCTTGTAACTGATGTTGGTTCTCCATCTGCTTATGAAACAGGTGGTAAAACAGTAAAATCTCACAGAAAGATGAGACACGGTAAATTTCGTGTTCTCCCTTCCTTATTCCTCACAGCCTTTTCATTTCCTCTGATCTACTCAGCTTAAAAAAAAAAAAAAAAAAAAAAAAAAACCCCAAAAAAAAACAAAACCAAAAAAAAAAAAAAACCAACCAAACAAACAACAAAACCCAACAAAAAACAGACCCACAAACTTTGTGAATTCAGCCCTTGCTGTGTGAGACTGGACACCTGTACCCCGGGACTCTGCTTGGATTGCCGCTGTCCTGATCCTGCAGTGACATTGATTGCAATTTCAAAACCCAGTGCATGTTGGTAGGGTGCAGTCGCTCTCGTGTAGGCTTTTGGACCAGCTCTGTGAAATGCATTTGCTCAAGAGGTTCATACGTGTTTAGCTTAACCAGGGAGGCACATCTGGAAGGGTGTGTGCATGGTTGTTTCACGAGGCTTGGCCAACAAAGGTTGAATAGCAGTAATGCGATGACTTGCAGCAGCCTACCTCTTCCTTGGGAGAAGAGAGTCTGTTTTCTCCTCATTGCTGGAAAGGTCTGGTTGAGCCTTGGGGTGTAACACCGGGAAACCCATTAAATTCAGAGTTGCTACGTGGTCACTCCAGAATATGCTTGCCGTTGAGTTTCCTTCTGACAAAGAAAAGCAAGCCTGTTCGGACCTGCCAATAGCGTAATTTCTTCAAAAACCCCTAAACTTTCACTGGTGCACAAAGGGAAATTGCTTAACAATCACAAAAGCTGCCTCAGCTGCTCTGTGTCAAAGTTCTCTGTGGTAGTTGGCAGGTTCCTGGGACCGCTGAGACCATGGAGGCTGCTTCCTGCCTTCTACCATGCCCTGATGATTGGAGGGTTTTTTTTCCTCCAGACCATGTCGTGGCACAGTAGGAGATTCGTCCTGGTCAATGTATAAATTGAAGCTTTACCTTTGCGTACCACTTAAGAAATACTGAAGCATATTGAAGTGAGAGGATATTGCCTTTAATTAGGCTGGACGTGTGCTGAATTCACACTGGAAGTGTCTGTTCTGTATTAAATCAGGCAAGATTAGAGCCTCTGCTAGTGCAAACTGTTGGGGCCGCGGCGAAGTCGGTGCAGACGTGCTGATTCACTCCTCTCTACGTGCAGCATTAGCGCCGATCCTCGTTACCAGACTAAAAACGTATAAGACGACGCAAGACTGTGATACTTAACATTTTTAGGCAATTGCTGTTTTTGTCAAAACTGTCTGTAGCTTTTCTTCTTCAGCACAAGATGGTAAGTAATGAGCTATTGGAATAATGTCTGTTTGAAACATCCGTAGCCATATGGCGATGTGGGAGGCGAGGATAAAACAGGGATCAGTCACAAGTGTTTACTTTGAAACATAGATAAAAAGGCAAGTTTTGTGCTGCAGCTTGGTTCCGTGTTGGATCAGGTACTGGAAACAGAGTAGTTTTTAGTTACTTTTGTGTTTAGTGAACTTTAAAATCCCAAGCTCTTAGATCCGGTGCGTATTAGTCCTCCTGATTGCTCTCTTCAAATCTGCACCATGAAACAACCCGGCAAACCGATGTTTCAGTGAAACCACCACCGACTAATCCACGTATTCATTAGATGTTATTTTCAACACTATTGAGGTGTCTGTTGTTAAAAATGGGGAAAGCGTTGCTTAGGAAGGTTTGTAAAACTGCCTGGCTGCACTTGTAGTCTGGCTTCAGAGGTTCTGGAGTTGTTTGAAGACCGGTTCAGGACTCCCTGACAAGCGCTTGGCTGAACAGCTTAATTTTTAACCAAAGAGCTGAAAAATTTGGCCTTCTTCCTGGGGCGAGCCACAGCTGCAGGAAGCAGAGTCCCCTGGGCAAGTGGGTGGGTTACTTTGGTAACTGAAATGTGTTGGGAAGTGACAATTTGTTAAAATACCCCTCCGGAGATAAATCCTCATTTGGGATCAGAGGGGTTGTGCTGATTTTTTTGCCTTTGCTGAGTTTTGCACCTGCGCTGTCGGCTCCTGTCCCCCTCCCATAGCGGGAGGCCCCAGCTCGGCTGTCTGCTCAGCCCAGCGTCTCAGGTCAGAAAGCTTTTGGAAGATGAGGGGAAAGAGGCCTTTGGAATCAACTGGTATTAAGAAAATGTTTTGGTTCAACAAGGAGAGCTTCCCATGGCCCACAAGCATTCCATGTTCAAAATTCTTCTGCAGATGAATTAGATTGATGATTGCATGGGGTAAGTTGAAGGTGAATGTGTTGGTGAAGAGTGGAATCTACTGCACCAGTATGGTCCGGCAGCTTCCTCCAGCAGTACGTTATTGACTGCTTATCAGCTAAAGAGTACTCCTTAATTTTTAAAAGGAAATAACTGTGGAAGTGGAATATTTTCTTCACAAAGTAAAGCACAGAACACGGCGGGGGGGGAAATCTATCTCTAACTTTGCTAATACTGTGTGGGCTTTTGATTAGAGAGCACTCTGTATGCTAATTGAATGTTGTCTTATATTAGCATAATCTTGGGGTTATGTCTGGTCAGTGTTAATGATAAGTGACAGAGACGCATTTCAGAAACTGTGTTTCATCAGATGGGAATTATATCCTGTAAATGCAAGCCCAGATCATAATATTTAATCTTTTGTGTTGATTTATTCCCAGCCTTAGACTTATTTATACAGATTTGCTCCTGGAAAACGTCGTCTTGCGTGCACTCTACTAACTGCATACATACAATGCACTCATTATTCACAGTATAATGTATAAATATATAAAGCTTGAAGATTTCTTGAAACGTATCTAAATGAATTCTAAAATCAGCTTCAAGATAAAACTACTTCATAAAGGAAAGATTGACTATGTGGTTATATGTACAACACGTGCATCTGCTTTCATAAACTTCACAGCCACGTGTAATGCGTGTGCTTTGAACTTCTAGGACCGTATTGCCTGGAGAGGTGTGTTTGTAATTCGCAGGCTAAGTGTTTATAATCATTATGATTGTTGAGCACAAGTTTTGTAAGTAGCTATGCATCAATGAACATGTAGAAGACAAATCAGATTTTTCCATGTAAGAATCATCTTTTTCAAAAAAAAGAATCCTGGGAAAGTGGCTTTGTTCTACCACCAACTAGGTAACTTCTCTAAGATAAAACGGAAACAAACCCAGCGTCTACCCATCAGTTTTAGTGCTACACACAAATGTCTTCACAGCTATTTGCACTTGAAGTGCTTCATTTGCCAACTCCAACGTGGCATTTGCAAATGCAGATTAGTGACGGGAGCACTGTTGGCTGCTGCTGCTTCCTCCTTTCAGATGTGGCTCCTACTGGACATTTCCTGCCCAGACTTGTAGGCAGCAAACATATGGTCTGGTAGATAGTTTATGGAATAACTTGCAGGGACTACGGTGAGTGTTCCAGAAATCTCACAGGCAAAGATGCACAATTTTCAACATAACATTCCTCTGAAATGCCAGAGTTAAGATATTCATGTGCTCACTCGTATTGTTGCATTTCATAACGGTAGCGCAGACAGAGATAGATTGCAGGTGAAATTAGCAGATTTCAATCTCTGCCTTTATTAGCTGTTTGCTTGAAATGCAAATGTTTTCAGGGGTCTGCATTACAAGAAAAATTGCTATATCTTGTTAACAAGTGAATTCCACAGCATCAGTAGCTAGCAACAGTGGAATTGTCTGTCTGTCTGAGATTACAATTTCTCACTTCAAACTGTACAGCACCTCTGTTTTATCAAATGTATTCAGTCCCTGCCATCACTAAGGGAACTGTCTAATTCTTCCTTGTACTTCTGAACTGTGTCAAGTGTTCTGGGAATCAGTTTTCATACCATTTTAGTTTTTCATAGCCTCTAGCAAATGAGTGTAGCACACCAATTTTTTATTTTTTTATTTCCTCCAAGATCTTTTTCATAAATACCCTGGTACATGGGGCCAGGATTCAGCTGATGCAAGTCACTGTAGCAAAAAGAGTTTGATTTCAGTTGCCTGGTAGTACATATTTATTTATATTGGCTAATCTTAGATGAGGATCTGGATTCAGGTTCTGCCTGAACACAATGTTTAATACCCCAAAATGTGACACAAGTCGACGTGTGCTGGACTAACACTTCTTTTTATCCTCCTGGGGCACTTGTATGTGGAGGTCCTTTACATGGCTCATCTGAGTACTGCAGATTGAGTTCTTGGGGTGAGACTGTGGTGGCTCAGCGCTGTTGATAGCACAGAGGTTGTTGGTTAGACAGCGATGAGTTTATGCTTGTCCAGAGAGCAGGTCACAGACTGCCTGGCTTTGGAACCAGGTGACTGTTCCTGGAGAATGAAGAAGCTCAAACAGCACGTATAGAAGGGGAGGTGGGGAAGGCGATACAATTTCTGTGTGAGCTTCACAGGGACTCTTACTTCTCTCTAGTGAACTTCTGCCCCAGTGAGCTGCAACCATATAGTTTTTAGTTTAACTTTGCCCAAACACTCTTGTCTCTTCTGCAGTCTGTCTTTCTAGATGCACGTATATCAATGGAAACACAACCTCAGGTTTTTCTTCCTCCTTTTCCTTTTTGTTCTTCTTTGGAACTAGATACCTACTTATGGCAGGAGTATCAGGTAGTGGACCTCGGTGAGGAACAGGCATCTGCTTCATTTTGGAGTTAATCACAGAAAATTGGTGTTGTGTCTTTCAAGTTGTAAACAAATCGGCTTCCTGCTCTGGCTGTCCAAGCCTATGTGTGCAGAGTGGTGGCTGAGCTGTGGGGTTTGGGCTTTGCTACTTGCAAATCGTAAGGGAAAATGTGGTTATAGTTTGGAAATTCCTTTTGGCACTGTGTCTGTTGCTCCCGAGGTCCCAGGCACTCCTGCTCTTCTGGCATCTGCAATACCCAGATGCCAAACTGAACAACAACATATGTATGTTCTGGTGTCTGCCTATTCACCTGGCTTTTTACTTGATTTCTTTGACTGCTTTTCTCATAATGCTTCTGGATCTGGTCCAGGATCACACTTCTGGTAGCCTTTTCTGGCTGATTGCTTGTTTGATCAGCCCAGAGTTGATTGCTGTTAAATATTTTCAAATAAATACAGCATGAGGCAAAAATTAACTTCAACTTCAGGTGGTTCAAAAGTCATTTCTTAGCTGAAAGTCATAGAATCATAGAATGGCTTAGGTTGGAAGGGACCTTAGAGATCATCTAATCCAACCTCCCTGTCATGGGCAGGGACGCCTCTCTATTAGATCAGGGTACACAAGGCTCTGTACAACTTGGCCTTGAACACCTCCAAGGAGGGGGCAGCCACAGTGTCTCTGGGCAATTTATTCCAATATCTTGTCACCCTCATGCTGAAGAATTTCTTCCTAAGATCTAATCTAAATCTATTCTCCTTTAACTTAAACCCACTTCCCCTTGTCCTATCAGTCAATGCTCTTGTATAAAGTCCCTCCCCAGCCTTCCTGTAGGTTCCTTTCAGGTATTGGAAGGCAGCTATTAGGTCCCCCTGAAGTCTTCTCTTTTCAAGATTGAACAATCCCAGCTCCTGCAGCCTGTCCTCGTAGCAAAGGTGCTCCAGCCCCTGG
>JAAGNO010008428.1:0-14550 GCA_033439905.1 Ceryle rudis | reverse complement strand
GGGCTAACGCCTTTGCTGAGAGAGCTAGGACGAGACGCTTGCACGTTTCCCTCTCCGGCTGCAGAGACGGGGATTTCAAAGCCCCGGGTGGTTGCCTTCAGTCCCGCGGGAACGCAGCGGGGCTGGGACGGGACAGGACAGGGATGGGAGAGGGACAGATGGGACAGGGACGGGACAGGGACGGGAGAAGGACAGACGGGACAGGAATGGGACAGGGACGGGAGAAGGACAGACAGAACAGGGATGACACGGGGACAGGCGGGACAGGGACAGACGGGACCTTGTGACAGGGACGGGGACGGACAGGCCAGGGCACGCCGTGGCTCCTGGCGGGGACGGATCAGGACAGTGGCACGGGCAGGACTGGGCGGGGACAGGGTTGGGACAGGGACAGACGGGCCGGGGCCGGAACACCTCGGGACGGGGACAGGAGACGGGGACAGGCGGGGGCTGGAGGACGGTCCAGAGAGAGACAGGGTGGGGACAGGGCAAGGGCGATGGGTGGGGAGGTCGGGGGGGTGGTGGGGGAATGGGGAGGTTAGGTGATATCAAGTGGGTGCTAATAAACGGTGCGCCGGCACCACGGGGGGGCAGAAGGGGGCTGCCTGGCCAGGGGCTGTGCCTGGAGAGGGGTCTCTGTGCCCCAGGGTGGGGTGGGTGTGGGGGACACGGGCGGCTGCTCACTCCCAGCTCCCCTCCCAGGCCTGCCCAGCGCACGGAAGATGAGCTGGAGCTCATATTTGAGGAGCTGCTTCACATCAAAGCCGTGGCTCATCTCTCCAACTCGGTGAGTGCAGCTCTGCCCGGCTCCTCCCACGGCCTCTGTGTCCCCCCAGCCTGCTCCTGGTCCTTGGATCCTCCTGTGTCCATCGCGTCCCATCTGGGCATCCTCTTCTGACCCTCTCTGAGCATCCCTGGGCCCCCTTCCCAGCCCCCCCCCCCCCTTCCCCCGTGCCAACGCCGGTCCGTGTCCCCCCCCCCCTCCGCCCCGGGCTGGGGGGCCCGCCGGGGATCTTGCCATGCCCTACATCCCTCGGTGGACCCAGCCCTAGACCACCTAGATTACTGATACTTCTAAATTAGACCCTTCTAGTCACAAACAAAACAGTATCAAACTTTGCATTTCTTTTTCAACGTTCTTATCCCAAGCTAAGTATGGAGGAAAATCGGAACCTATTCAGTGTTGTAAATACAGCAGATTATTATCCTAATATGTTATCCAGCAGTAACAAGCTAAATAATTCAGCATACTTTTAGGTCTCTATTCAAACTGAGGGGCTAAAAGAAAAAGTGTTGATTAAGCGAAGCGCCTACCTCAGTGGAGATGGGTTTTGCTGTCGTGTTTGGTTTGGCTTTTTTCCCCGTATAGGGGAGGTCTCTGATAAATATACAAACTGTTCTTGTAAGGTGTCTCATAAGCTGCATTCCTTTCCTGTTTTACTGTCTTTTTAATGTGATCACTTCAAACCTGCATTGCAAAACTAGGGTTTTTTTCCTGTCACGAGCTTGTGTGCTTGTGATGGCTTTTATTTGTAATCCTACCTCACCGCTGGAGTCGAAGCCTCGCATAAAGAAAGCCTGGCTGTAGGACGATGATAAAGTGTGTCAGCTCCTTGTGTTTTCCTAAAGTATTTCATAACTGAGAATTAGATGTTTTTGTTTTACTTCCCCTATGCTGCTCCCCCTGTTAAAGATCCCAGGGTTTCTAGAAAAGTCAGTATTATCATCACACTTGAATAATTCCTCTGTATTTAACAGGGCCAGTCTTGCCCATGGAGAGCTTGTGAAAGGGGAGGTGGCTTTTTTGGGGGGAGTCTTTGGTCACTTCTATACTTGCATGAGAAACATGAGTGTGTTCTTGTGGCCTGCAGTACCTTCAGGAGCTGTGAAAGTGGCTGTGCTGCCTTGATGGTGTGCTGCTGCCCCATGTTAGGGGGGCCTTGGCAGAGAAAGGGAACCCTTTCCAGTGATCTCGGATACCTTCATCATAAACAGCCAACATCCTGGGTTCATCGCATTAGCAAAACAATTTTCAGGGATAAAATTGGATCTATTAACCCAATATTTTGATTATTCATCTTGGTTGTTGTGTGATAGAGTTCAAGATCCTTGTTCCAGACAGTCCTGAACAGGTGGAATCCAGATTTAGTTGTCACTCCATTTGTATATGGAAATCTCTGCTCGCTTGAAGCACAACATAATGGTTAGGCTTGATCTGTGTACGCACCAGCCACACCTTTCCATATGCGCAAGCTTTAGATTGAGAATTTGAGTAGGATAAGAGGAAAACAAACCCCATGATTTTGGAATGGTGCTTTATCCACTGCAGTAAATCGGTGGAGGAGGACACGTAGGCAAAAAGCTGGCAATCTGCTTAAAGCTTTGTGGCAAAGAACACAAAAAATGTTTCTTTGTGAAGCTTGTTTTTCATAATACGTGGATGGAACAGCACTACTCCTACTGACACGAGCTGTCATCGCTTCTGTAATTAACTCAATGTTAATGATAAGATAGTTCACCCTAATTTTAAAGACAAAGAGGCTCGGTCCCAGAAAATTGATAGAAGGCTCTTTAGTCTTGATATCAAATGTTAAGATATATGAACTTTCCACATAAACTTTTGTGGTGTTTTCCTAAATTACAGAGCAAGTTGTTTATGTAAAAACTTGAAATGTTAGGAAAAACCCCCACGCTCACTTAAATCTTTTCTATATAAATGCTTGAAGTATAAAATGGTCAGATTTTGATCTGAGTTTTCATTGTGGAGGCTCTATCTATGGAGATATTTCTGACTTGCACCATTTCAGTCAGGTTCAGAAGCTGATTTTTCCTTCTCTGTCAGCACAGATACAGAAAAGCTGTTACAAAATGATCCCTTTAATCCTGTGCCATTTTTATGTGCTGATTAGAATCAGGGTAATTTCAGCCTGTGTTGAAGGAGTTAATCTTCCTGATGGAGATGTGAAAAGTAGGAGCCATTTTAAATCTCAATACCACATGCTGCCTTAGGGATCACACTGTGCTAAAACCCAAGATAAAAAGGCCTGACAAAGATTATTGACGGTTTACCTTTTAATGAGCGGCTTGGATTGATTTTTATTTCCCTGTGGGGCTGCTTGCTTTGCCCTGTTTCCACCCATGATGTCATGATTAACCAAAACAACAACAACAAAATTAAGGCTTCATATCACAATAATTGCAGAGAAATAAAGAGTAGCCGCGGCATTAAAGGGAGGCCTGTGCCAAATCCTGTTGAACCTCCTAGGAAAAGCCAGAGCACTTGAGTCAATGCTTTGGTGCCTCTCCCATCAGAGGAAATGCATCTCCTGCCCAACACCACCTTGGTTGCTCATATATATATTCTATATTTTAAATAAAGTCCCATTCTGCAAATCAACAGGAAAAACAAGAAAATGCCTTCAAATGTATTTAATAATATTGCTGAGAAAAGCAATGATTTCTGTTGCCAAGCCCCCACCCCTCTAAAGCCAACACTGAACAAAGCGCCTTTGGCTATGTTCCCATAATTTCGTTCAAATCCTTAAGCTTCAAAAGAAAGCAGCTCTGGCCGCCACAAAACTATCATCCTGAAAGCTCTTAAGCTCTGACATCATCTATTCTGTTTGAGTCCTTGCCTATAGACCTTGCCAGAAAATGGAAATCCCTTTTTCGCACGGGGAGAAAGGGTGTGTTTTTAAAAAAAATTCCTGTTCTGTATCGGGATGAAACGCTCTTTAAAAAAAAAAAAAAAAAAAGGTAGAGAAAGATGAGGCTGTTTTTCCCAGGCATGGCTTTCCAGAACAAAACCCTGTTTTCGAAGAACAGGATGGAGTGAAGCCTTCCAGGCAGGCAGATGGGAAGCCGGCGGCACAGAACTGTTCTGCGAAGTGGCAAAGTGGAAACTTTCCCATGGAAATCTCCTGTTCTCGGAAGGCAGGAGCGGCGTGTGCCTTCTGCGCTGGGTTAGCAGAGGGTTCCAGCCTCCTGGGCACGGTTGTCCAACCTCTCTGGGATCGGTGGGTGGTTTTGGGGCCAGCTGGAGCAAAGTGTGAAGAGTGCCAGCACATGTGTGTGGCCGCTCAGAGGCTGTAGGGGCTGGAAAAATGCAATTCCAAGCCAGGCTGTGAGAGCTGAAGGAACCTGCTGATAGATAGGAGTTCCTCAGAGTTACGTTGGGTTGAGATGTAATTGGAAATGTGGTGCTGAACAGCACTTGAGGAGCGGTATGTGTGAGAGGCCGTGCAGAGCTGGACGCTGTAGAGCATCATTCCTTAATACTCTCAGCCTGCTGCGGGAGGCGTGCTCTTGGGTGGAAGATGGAGAGGGGGAAAAGCAAATGAAGAAGGGAAACTGCTGATTACGTTGCTTGAACCATCACTACAATCCTCAAAGTGTGTTGGGGGGAGGTTTGTTAATTCTTTTTCTTCAGTTTCTTTAGAAGATAAGTATGTTGAATAACTACGGGTTATTCTCAGCAGTGTAAAATTTCAATTCTTTAAAACATGTTCTTACCTATCAAATTGGCAGGCTCGAGGAGCAGTTATTCTGTAGCAACTTCAAATCACAGCTTCAAAAATTGATCTGGGCTTAGGTACATCTTTGCGTGTCCATGCTTATTAGCTTCATGTTGTGATTAACTTAATGGGCTATGGAATTTTACATGTACTCTATGCAAATGCAACTGAAAAACCAATTATTGAAAAGTGAAAAATGAACTCTAGGAGACAGTCATTAAACTATTAGAATCCCCAGTTCCTTTGGAAACTGTATTTGGGTAATACGTGGTTTTAATACTGAATTTCAACCCCAGAAAAAGCAATTGGCAATTACGCTTTTTCAGGCAGTATGAAAACATTTTGACAGGCTTGCCTGCATGGGCTACTGAGACCCACTGGGCTTTACGAGTTGGAAAATTAGTCACGGCTTCAGTAAAATGTTGTAGTCCACTTAGTACCTTGTTTTCAAGATCCTTAGATCATGGACAAGTGTCCGTGAATTTAGCTTGGGTGGCTGGTGAGTACGATCCATGATAGCTGGGCTGGATCAGGCTGCAGAGATGCTCCTCTGGCTGCTTCCTTGCAAAACTATCTTCATTCCCCTGAATGTGTTTTGTGCGTGTAGGGAATGATGAAAAACCTTCTCTAAAGCCTGATTAGGTAATTTATGTGCCCGTGAGCATGTGGAAAGGCTGTGGCAGCATCCATTGAGACAGCAAATATGTTAACATTTGTTGTGTTACGGGGTTGTGGCCTGAATGTCGCTGATAGTGTTCACTGGAAAATGATGCTGATGATTTCCACCCCGCCTCCCCGGTAGCTCTGTTTTTAAAGTTTGTTCTTATTCATCTGCCAAAGGTGCTGCAGGTGGCTGTTGGTCAGCTTTGTGGGGTTCACAGGCCAGCGGTCCCCAGCTTTGGTTAAAAGCCTCTTCAAAATGAAGCTGCAGGTGGGAGCATGGCTTACACATTGCCAGCTACAGCGAGCGCTGACAGGGTGATGCCCTGAGCTTGCAGCATCTTGCTGCTCTCCCAGAATGCAAGTGCTAGCATTTGGAGAGCTGTACTCTCTCAGACTAGAGCTCATGTGGGTGTTTGCTGGGGATGGAGCTCAATATAAAGTCCAAAAACTGATGCAAGCCCTCTGTGGAGGGAATATTGTCAGTCCTTGAATGTGTATGAACCACACCATTGTGCCATCTTTCTTGCTAGCTGGGGAGCTACAGCTAGCATTGGACACGCTGAGATGCACATTTGCATCCTTTATCCTCCCTTACCTTCCATTTGCATTGCAAGTTTGCCCAGTTTTCACCTCCTGTGATTTCCACCCTTCCTCCGCAGCAGGTTTTCTGTGTGCGGATGTCCCCACGCTGGCAAGCTCCCTGTCCTCTGTGTGATGGAGAGGTGTTACTACAGCACGCCCTGCACCTCCCGCGTGGGTCTGAGGCCCCTCCGTGTAGAAGTGGTTGCAGGACTGGGGGCTGTCAGTGTACGTGATGGGTCACAAGTGTCTGTTCAGTGCACACACAGACGGTGCCTTGTGCTTCGGGGAGTGTGGGGCCTGATTTGCTTCTTTGTTCGTCTCACTTCGTCTGCTGTAAAACAGTCTCGTAAGAGGGTGACAGGCTGGGAGCCCTTGTGTAGGAATGAGTCACCCGGGGCTCCGCGGGGAGTTGTGCAAACAGATCAGGGGCAGCAGCTGACCTTTCATTTTCGGTAGTGTCCAGACATAATTGGATGAGGAGGTGAGAGGGTATCCAAAGAGTACTGGCTGTAATTTAATCAATTGGCATTTAGATGCGTGGTGATGAGCGTCTGTAAATGCTTTGGATGGATGAATATAAGATACAACCAAAAGGAAGAGAAGTAAGGATGTGTAAATTCCATACACCAAGATTTGGAAGAACATGATTAAGAGCAGATGAACAGGAGTGAGCTGTGATGAATGCAATCTAGAAGCTAAAATAAGGGAAGAATAATCAAAGGACAGATAAAGCACATATCAAGAATAAAACACAGTGATAAGGAAGATTATGAAGCAAAGAGATGAAATAAATAGGTGGAAAGTAGATGTGGAGACTGAAGGGAAAATGCATAAAAGATGGATGTAAATAATAAAGCATTTGTCAAACCCTTGAATGTAAAATGTCAGGGCTTCCAGAACTTGTAAAGGTTATTTACTAAGGCCAGAGTGAAATGCTGTTTAACTACGTTGATGCAACCCAGACATGTGCACGTATGCTTTGCTGAATAGCACCCATTTGATGACTTAGTGCCTAAGTGAAAAATAATAATTTGTTGTTTCCTTGCTGCCAGGGAAATGGGAGATAAATGCTATAAGAAATCGATGTAAATTCCCAAGCTTTTAAAAGAAAGCAGGAATGAAGATGAGGAAACAAACAAAACACATGAAATTCCAGTCCTTAAGTTTTGAAGTCTGTATTGGAAAACTTAAGAGAATTAACATAAAAGACTTGGGATTGAGAAAACTGTAGAATTGCATTGGTTTAGGTGAGGCAGACACTGATAAATTTTCGAAGACCTTTAAGGAATACATCAACAGGATGGAGAAAAGTCTACATTTAAATCTGACTTTGGAATGGGCGAGTCGAAGAAATTCTGTAAGAGCCTAACTAAATTGTAACATGGAAAACCCTTTAAAAAGTCCATTAGTATTCCTTCAGAATGACATAATCACATGTGGTATCTAATTAATTCTTTTTCGGAACCCTGTCAGTAGCTAGAAGAGTGTCAAAATATCTTAGGGGTTTGGTAAAGCCGTCTTTAGACCCCACAGCATTCAAAGGCTCTGCTTTCTCTGGTAGCTGAGAAGGGCAGGTGTCTTTAGTCTCTACTTCAGAGGCTGGGATTTCACTTGGAAGACTTGAAGCAATTTTCAGTTATCGGCATAGAAACAACAGAAAGAATTGTAAATGTTTCGTATGTTAATAACCTGGAAAGGGGAATTTGCAGCAGGATAAGGAGGAAAAAAAAAAAAAGTACAATGATACAGAGCTGGGAAACAAAGAGTTAGAGCAGAGGAGGTAGGCAACCTATAATACTTCTGAATACATCACATAGATTAAGAGCACAGACAGATAAGCAGGCTGCACAATTTATGGTAAAGTGAGATAAGCCTATGGACAGACAAAGCATGAAATATAAAAAGATGCAGAAAAATAACCTCCATGGCTGTACACTGACAAGACAGAAAGAGAACAGATGAGAAAAGTAGTTGGGTGATGTTGCCTTCATCACAAACGTTATCATCAGTGCATTACAGCAAACAATATATTAAGGCACATGTAGCAGAATGACATTTAAATCGGATGAAATAATCTGACACCAAACAAAGGACTGAGGAACTACCTCTACACGTATATGGCTTTGCTTGCATCTTTCTCACCTATAGGCCCAGGCAACGTACGGCAGAGGGTAGCCACATTTTTCTTCTGAACTCTTGAACCATTTATATGTACTGTCCTCACATTTACATACGCTGCGTTGTTAGACATTGCACTGCGAGCACGTTCATTAAAATTAACCAATTTGTTGTAATGGCTTCTGGTTACACGCACACCATTGCCATAGCCTTGCAAAGGGAGAGAGTATCAAGAAGAAATGCTATAATTACACTCAAGACTTCTAGAATGAGATTTCTGTGCTCACTAAATGTAAATTTGTCCCCCAGATAGCTTTTTTTTTTTTCAGCTATTTACCCTCTGAGAACCTATTAGCTGTTGCTATTTCTGTGTGGGTAGTAGGATGACTGTTTATAAAGAGCCGTGTAGATAAATCAATAACATTTGCAAATCTGATGAACTAGGATGTGCTGCAGGTTACTGTGACCAGGCTGCTCTGTGGCATCAGTACAACTCGCTTGACTCTCAGTCCGTCCCTAGGTGCTAAAGGGACTTTTTTTGCTAGAGCAGGGTGAATTCCTTTCCTCAGTCTTCACACCTCTGCTCTCTTCTGATGGGTGACAAGGAGGCAGAGTCCTGAGTGTGAAGGTGGTAGGTGGATTGCCCTTTACTAGGTGTCTGCTTGGCTTGTGGCTTCATTGCCAGATGTCTCAGATCCTGAAAGCCCAGTTGTTTTTGTAGATCAACGATGGGAAGCAGCTACAATCTTCTCTGCATCCTACCTGTCTTCCTAGCCAGCTCAAAGACTTGGGTTGCTTTTGGCTGCATCCTTCAAAGAGACTGTCCTTTTGCTTCCTTGTGTGTAGTTGTGCTTTTCCAGGTATTATGATATAGTTGCACGGTGAGCAGGGTTCACATCTTTGAACTAAAATTGGCCCCATTCAATTTTAAGCATGTGGACTACATCATCAGACCTGTAAATCTTACTTCTGTAGGCAGCAATCCTCCGCATTTTTGGATGTCTGATGCTGGATTAGTGGGAAAAGGCTGCTGCATCCACACAGATCAATAGAGCAGTGACAGTGTTTGGGTCTGATGTGACCCATCTTGGACATGCCACTTCAAATCTAAATCTGCTAGTTGTGGGACCTTTGGGTCACCAGATTTATTGCACTGAGGATGAAGAGCACGGCAGCTCCTTCCAAAATCCTTTACACCTGTGATGTAGCACATCTAAAATAACCCTAGAAGATTTTGCTCTGTAGCTTCCCTTTAGTCACGTACTTTGAATTTAACAGCTTCTAATCTCACCACCCTGTAGAAGTTGAGTGGGTTAGAGCAGTGGTGGCTGTGTGTGCTGTGCTGGTGGTGTTTGCCTCTGCTGTAGCAGCAGGGGAGAAAGGTCTTTATTCACCAGAAGATCAATGATTAATTCCAAGCTACCGTGTTTGGAGCTGGTCCAGCCTAGAACTTCTCCAATATTTATGGTGTTTAGCTCCAGGATTTTCCAATTTAAGCACTTCTGTAGTCCAAGCAGGGTTATGAAGTGTTGAAGCAAACTCTCGAAATACTTGCCTTGCCCTAAGAGGAATAATCTGTGCAATAGCTTAAAAAGGTTTTAATCTATGCACTTTGAATAGTGGTTCGATAGTCTCTGAAGACATCCCATTTAATTTGGAGTTAATTCCACCTTCATTGCTCCATGGATGCACTTGAGGTGCTCTGTGGTGTTTAATTTGGGTTCTTTTGAATGCCAGATGCAGAGAATTAGAGTAATTATAGTGTGTAACTCAGCTTTTAAAGGCTGTTTCCTTTTTAGAGAGTATAAAGAGTATATAAATTGTTCTAAACGTTTTAGTGGGTATTGATGTCCTGGAAGATTATCCAGCTGGAAATAGAATGTAAGTTCTTTTGTGCTTCTCTGTCCAAAGATAACATCACCGTTTCTGGTGTGTGTCTTAAAGGAAAAAAGCAAACCAATGAAACCAATCCTGTGCGGTGGTGGGGAAATGTCATCTATCTACATGAACATGGTGCTCGTTGGGAAAAATACCAGTACCTCCATGGAAATTGTCTTGTAGCACCACCCTTTACTCTTAAGATCTAGGAGACCTAGCCATGGATTCACAACCTACTGTGAAAAATAACTCTCTGCATACCAATATAATGCCAGTACCTGTTTTCAAGTCAATATTTTATGCCACCTTCTAAGAGCTGTTACTCATGGGGAGGTGATTGCCATATGTATCTGCAAAAGAACCTTTCATTTTTCTTCTGAAAACTAACCTTTGTGTCTACAAAACTTCAATAAATACTGGTTTTCCATTGTGCTAGAGCCTATTGTGGAATCTTACCCCACTGTTTTGACGCTCTGACATCTCTCCTGAAGCTGCGGTCAGGAGCAAGGACTTTGTTCTGTGCTGCTGCAGCACCTCGTGCAAGCAGGCATGAAAACAAAGCTTTTGCTCTTGAATTAGCCCATGAAAAGCAAAGAAATTAAAGCCAAAGTATCCAGGTCTATCAGGGTTAACTCTTCAGCCATTCTCTAAGTGAACTGAGTTTCAGAGTCTGGAGCTATCAACTGAAATTTTCCTAAGTTTTTAAGTTGTGCTGAAGTTTAAAAAGCAAAACGGTAAATGTTAATAAAAATATAAATAACGGTGCTCTCTCTTTCCAGTGCAGTCATGACTGCAGGTTTTCAGTACAGACTAACGGCAGTGGGCAGAGGCTTTGTTTTCTTTTCCAATAATTGAATGTAATCCTGCAGTCATATCTGGTGCCGCTTTTTCAGCGGTCGGGTTCAGGGCATGCAGAACATTGTGCACCCGCTGGCTGTCCAGAGAGGTGGATTTTTACTCCACCAAAGCACTGACTCTTAGGAGCAGTCCGAAGTCTTCTATACATTTAAACAACTGTCCCGATGGGGAGCTAAACCAAAAGGAACATACATACCACTAAACCGAAATCAAACTTCCTGTGGAAATGTGAATGTGACACTCGGGTGTGACCTGTTTTGGTGCACCATAATGTACTTGGGCAAAATGCGGTCCTGGAGCCGCCTCACACGATGCACAAGCTGTGATGAGATGAACCATCTCTGATGGGGGCTTTCCAGGAGGTGGCTGCAGTGGGAATTGTCTCTGACAGCTTAATATTTCAGTTGCAACTGGCCATACTTACAGTAATGAGGATGTAATTATTTTTTTTAGCCTGGTTGGAGCCACAAACATATGGTACAGTAGCGGAGGAAATTATTTTTGGTAGCAATCCTTAAATATTTTTTGGCAATCAAACGACTAGGCCTTTCCTGTGGGAAATAAAGCTTCCCATAAAGGCACCATACCAGCAAGTCTTTGTTACTGCTCTTCCCCCCCAAAGAGAAGCCGTACCTCACCCCCTCTTTCATTCGGCTGTGAGTCTGGACAGCGTATGCACTGTTGGCAATGCTTGCTTAGCTCACTGTCACCTGGAGCAGAGGAGAGCGCAGCAGGGGCTCTTTCCTTGCTTTGTGCGAGGCTGATGTGTTGAGAGAATTACTTTAGGGTTGGCTTATTTAAATTTATTTTCATTATTATTTTTATTTTTTCCCCTGGAAAGTGGCTATACCTGTCTTCATCACCCGTGCAAGGGGACGTGCTGGATTGTTGGTGTCAGTGGGCTTTTGTAGAGCTCTACAGAATGAAGAGCGAGCCATTTCTCAGCTGTGGATGTTGACAGTTAAACCTGCAACTACTGAACGTTAGAGATGGGTGGCAGCGTGTCCGTGAGGGTCGATGTATTTTCCGGTGATCTTTGTGTCCAGGGCTCTGTGTAGTGCAATACACAGACCTCGTTTTATCTTTCTGCAGAAATGGGAAGTTCCAGTTGGGGCATCCCATAATGAGTCTGTGTCTGTATGTCCTTAAGGCAGGTTACACAGATGCTGCTTCCTCATTAGCATGTGAAACTCTGCCAAAGAGAGCGAGCAGGTGCCTGAGCTCCCCAGCTTTGTGTGGTGGCTGATTGCCCCTTCTGCATGGGATAATTCCTGCAGCAGCTCCGATGGGGACAGCACAGCGTGATGCACGAACTATCAGACAGGTTTATGTCTTGAAGGGGCTGTTTTGTTCAGAAGCAGAAGGGATCTGATCTTAGGTGAAAGAACAAAGTCCGGTGATCCCAAATAATATCTTTGTCAACATTTGTGGATTTATGGGGCTGTGAGTATATTGCCTCAGCCCTGTGATAGCCTTTGTAGGGAAAAACAAATCTACCATGAGTGGTTCTCCATCCAGCCTTATTTTCCCTCCTTGCTGGAACAGAGCACATTGCCCAGTGTTTTCAATGTAAAAGGTGTGCTTTGAAATGGAGACCTCTGACCTCGCTCTATAACGTGGTGATTCCTGGAAGCTATGTTTTGCTGAAAGATTATACTTCTAAAGGAGAAAAAGAGCAAACAAGGATGCTCTGTGGAGTCGAAGTTAAAAAGAATATCTCCTCTTTAATGTTTGCTCTTAGATGTTGGAGAGGAGTTTAGGGCCCAAAATTAGGTGTTGAGGTGTTAGTAGAGGGAAAGGTGATGCCTTACAAACACTGAGTTGACTGTTGTATCCAGAAACACCTCCCAAGGCAGATTCTCTGTCGTCCCATCCTACAGCATTCACAGTCCTGACCCCTCTCTCCTGAGCTCCGTATTTAGGTTTATTTGAAAGGTGAAACCAGTTTATTTCCTGCTAAAGCATGGCTGGAGGAGGTAGAGCTGGAGCAGCAGGAGCTGCCATACTTGAGGAGGGAATGATGGCGTGAGTCCTCTTGCGAAGAGCAGGGAACTGAAGTCACTTTTTTTTCATCTGGTGGGTACATGGTGAAGACTCCAGGCTTTTCTGCTGAGGGAGTGCTGGTTATGCCCCTAACCTGCAGTGCTAATGGGGGGAAAAAACTACAGAGAGCAGTCAGATTAGCCGATAGTTTTCCCAGGAGTTAAGAAGTCTATGGAGACAAGTCAGGTATCAAAGTTGCTTTGATTTTTCTAACTCACAAAAATGATAGAGGATTTGTCTTTGCTAATAATTGACCTCAAGTTAGTATTTCATTTGGTCAATGAACGTGCCTTTTTTATTTCCTCCTCTTCAAGAATAAGATAGCCATAGACACACCATTGGGTTTCTGGCAGGCAAAACAGAAGAGGGAGGCATTAGGATAAGAAAACCTCAACATTAATTTTTCCATCTTTTAGCTGATGCTGTTTCTCTTGGAAGCTTTATCATAAATGCACGTTTTCATTTTCTGTGGAAAGACAAAATGATAAATTGGATGTGGCAATAAAAAAGTCATCTTTTCCTCTGAACTGATTCGTTTATCATGTGATGTGCTATTGTTACAGAAAATTACTCTAAGTGCCTATTGATTTCACACAGTTGTATGTGAGGATTCATTCTGGAAGAGCCTGGGTTCCTCTCGGCCTCTGGGGATGGCAGTGGAGCTGGAGGGTACGTGGTACCCCACCAATGCCATGCCATGCTTTGTAGGGAGCTGGATCCCAAATTCACCTAGCTGCTTGATAGTAATTCAATTCTTGGTTCATGAATAATAGCTGGGATATCATTTCTCAGAGGCTGTTTTGCTGTGTCCGTGTCCTTCCCTGTGTTTAGCAATTTGCTAATCACCTCATTCATTAGCTCTTAGAGGGGATGAGGGGCCCTTTCTTGGGCAATGGAAACTGAAACAGGCTGAGAAGAACATACTTTGCAGGTATTTGTAGCATGTGTACCAGTATGGTGATGGATGGCGAATTAGCAGGACTGGAGAACATGTCCAGTCAGGAGATGTCACATTTTAACTAGGGAGGTTAACTGAAATCATTGCCACAGAGTACCACAGGCTGTGGCGTTCTCCACCAGCCATTGTCAAGTCCTGTGCCCTGTTCAGTGCAGATCAGGCTGGATGGTCCAGTAGTACTTGAGGTTTTATTGCCTACAAAACTGCAGATGTGACAGTGGAAACGTTTACTGTCTTCCCAACCCATGGTTTCTCCTAGAGCTAGTGAAGTTATTTAAAAACAAATAAATAGATCACCTGTCCTCTTGCTACATAGTCTCAGATGGGTCATGTAAGATGTCCATATGCCACAAGAGGTGCTAATGGGAATGTTACTGGTCCCCTTATAAATCAATACTTGTAATAGTGGACAGCACAATGGCTCACTGGCGTTCTTCACCCAAGCCAGAAGCTGTTGCTGCCTTTGGGATGCAGGTAATAGAGTGCACACATCAGCAAGGTTGCATCTTTCTGCTGTGTTTCTGAATGTTTCCTGGTTTTCTTCACATTCTTGTTAAGAAAGTAAAGCTGCAACTCATCTCTGTTCAGGAGGCCACCACAAGGCACCTCCTGTCTGCCCTTCCAGCCCTTGAGGCATTTCTGAGGGCATCAAGCTAGTGGTGTGGAAAGTGATTGCCAGAGTAGACCTGATTTAGGTTATTAACATCTCGCCAACAAATGAAAAAAAAAAAAGGAGACTCTTCCATCATTCACAGCTCCTGAAATATCACTAATTAGTGTCTGAGGAATACAGACTGCGTGGGAAGTTAGACATTCACCAGGCTGTTCATCTGGGAGCCGTCTGAGGAACAGCTCTTCCACGCCGGACATCTGCAGGATTAAAAAAAAAAAAAAAAAAAAAAAAGACAGCTTCTAGGGTACACCAAACACTGTTTA
>JAAGNO010008426.1:38764-69408 GCA_033439905.1 Ceryle rudis | reverse complement strand
ACATTCAAGGTGGGGCTTGATGAAGCTCTGAGCAACCTGCTCTAGTTGAGGATGTCCCTGCTCTCAGCAGGGGGGTTAGACTAGATGACCTCTAGAAGTCCCTTCCAATCCAGAAATTTCTATGTTTCTAAGATATGAATATTTTGGCCCAAAGTAGTCAGAACTGAAATGCATGACAAAAACACATCTAAAATTGCTATATAGGAGGGCTAAAACTTATGGATTGAGATACTGGAGTGCTTTTAATCAAATCATGGGAGCTGCTTGGCTTATAATTGTTACTGATAAGAACATACAAAATTAATAAAAAAAAGGGGGGGGGGCACCTGAAAGTTTTAAATCCAACTAATTTTATTTTGTTGAGATTGTGTACATGATACCTGTAACCTGCTAAGAAAGCAAACCAGGGTTGGCTCTACAGTAGGAATCTCTGGGTTTTGAAGAAGCCAAGAATCCAGAATGGCTGCTTTATGTGGGATTTCTTAATTTCTTCAAGCTCTTGGGCAAAAGTCAGAGCTGTATGAAGGTAGGTGTGTGTGGTATTTTGCAAGCAGACATGAGCTTGTTCTGCCCACGCTTCAAGCCAGCTGGACACAAGCCAGCTCTGCACCGGAAGCCATACAGCTGTGTAAGTGAGGATGTTGATCCTCAGCCTCATCTCTCTGCAGGGCTTATTAGCTTGGGTTTGGGTTTGTACTAACCACAGCTACATGTCCTCTGTGTTGGTGCTAGCTTGTGTCTGGTCAGGTTGGAGTGCAGGCAGGGTAAACCTTTGTCAGCTTGCGAGATACCATGTAGACATACCCTTCCTCATCCTAGGTAGCAGTTTCTCAGGCACTTAATTTTTGTTGAAGTCAGCATGAGCAAGTGTTAGTCATCTTGAGTAGCGGTTGCCAAAGGAGGTCCTTTGTGTAACGCTTAGATTTAGCAATCTAGGCATTGACTTTGCATTACTAATGTTTGATCTGCTTTCTCCCAGGCCTTTCCACTCTCTTGGTCACTGTCAATCCCCTTTCCTGATAGCTGTTGCAGCCCATAATTGCATCTGACTGCAGTGATACAGTTGTCAGCCCTGGAGAAGTCTCTAGACTTTATCGCTACCCTCCCTCAGGCAATGCAGTTTGCCACCAACCCTGAGAGGCTGGTTTATAGTCTCTTGAAATTGTTGAGATCTTGATAGTGCATTATGGTGTTATTGCCCTTTCTCTCTACTTTGAAGAAGGGAGTGGCAATTCAGCCATAAGAGAACAAGTAATTGTAGCAAGCTGGTGTTTCTTCCCTAGGGAGCATAATAGAAGTTCACCCTAGAGGATACAGACTATGCTTCACAGAGTAAAACAAAAAAAAAGTTAAAAAAAAAGCTGGCATTGGCTTGTATTTCCATGTTGTCTGAGCTTTGCTTGGTTTCTGTAATTCAAGGAATTGTAGAAGTACATTTTATATTTCCTTTTATTGTGCATTACTAAGGCACTGGTATTCCTTCCTACTTAGCTTCTAGTTGAAGTGGTTGAACTTCATAGAGATATAAAAGTTTGAAATTATACATAAAAAAAATCAACTTCCTTCAGTTTTTCAGGTGCTAGTACTGCTGTTCTGAAAAAAAAACCCTGTCATGGTTTAGGGTCAGGGTGGCCCCTTAGACCTAACCAGGACACCCAAACCAGGACACCCAAACCAGGACATTCCCACATGATATAGATGTGAAACTGTGGTCTTTTTAACCCACTAGAAACTTCACGGTGACTTCTGTCAGGTTTCTCATAAGGATTTGCATCTTAAGATATGAGAAGAATAACAAATGTTCACTTTGCATCAAGCATTAAAATATCAAATTGTATTTTTCTTCTTACTTGAATGAAACTCAAATGTAAATATTTATAAGAAATTGATTTTTTAATTTTTTTTTTCCAAAGCCATGATATTTTGGTTCAAACCCAGTGGCTTCTGGGTCAGTATCAATGTTGTTTCAAAATCTTTCCCTGAGATCATTTGCAATCTGACAAAAGGAGTTAAATATGGGTCTCATGACTACTTGGGTAGGTCCCTGACCATTAGGCAACTCTCTCTCTCTTGCACAGTTTTTCTGATGAAACTCCACTGAAACTCAGCTCTTAACACAGATCATCTTAGCTGTCAAGAATCTTTGGTAAAAGTGTTCTGAGCAGCGCTAGTTCACGGTCTTCAGACTTGTTTTAACTTCAACCACATAAGTAAAATCTGTAGGAGAGGATCTGTGGTGTCCTGTGAAAAGGAATGGAATTTATACAATTACTATATTGCTTGGCTGGTATGGTTATCCTCCAAAAGTTTTTTTTTTTTTAATGTGATAGATGTAAGAAGAGACTTCCAATTGTCTCTTCTATGCCCTGTGGATCCCGGCTAAATTCCAGATAGGATCTGAAAGTCCAGACATGGGTCACTGAGCCCTGGGGTGTTACATATGCCCTCTTAGACTTGAGAGTAAAGCAGTGGAAACATACCTTGTAGAGTGGATGCACTTCACAGTTGGAGAGATGTAACCTAATTTGTCAGCTATCGCAAAATGCTCATTTAATTTCTGTTGCTACAGTTTTGGCTAGAACTGTTCAAGCCCTGTGAGGTTCAGTTCACAAGGTTTTATGTGAACTGAACCCTACTCTCGGGTTGAGGAAGGGTGGGTGGAGAATCATACCTTTCAAGTTTGCTTAGAGGGATGAGTGTGAGAAATTCACACCTTCAGAATGCCTCATCCTCTTCGTCTACTCACACGTGTAGTGAGCCCTTTAGTACTCTTTACTCAGGACTTCATAGTGATCCTTGTAATACTTTCTCTCTGGTTGTGTTTCTGGCTTCCTCTGCTGAGTCACCCAGAATGTTGCACAGTGCTTTCTTCTCCTTCAGGGCTCTAGGTGCTGCCACTAATTAGCTCTTGCATTGTTATAAAGTGCATTCAGAATCTGCCATGCACCGTAGGTTACCTTGTTGCAAACTGATCTTCTTTTGGTAATTCACATGTAATTTACATTTCTCTCTACCCAAGTTCATGAGAAGTGTGGTTTATAATTTGTAGAAAATACAATAGGGATATAGTTCTGCTCAAACTACTGAGAAGAAACACCAATGTAATATTGTGGCTTGTTAAGGCTATTTGCAGCAGGATCCACATCCAAAAAACCCCCAGCACAAAATCCAATAGTCAAAATAATAGCCTTGATGGATGTGGAATGTGCAATGACTTGGTGGCATTTTTAATTCACAGTTGTGTCCCTATCAGTGTGCCCTTCTTGAACATTCATATTAATCCCAACTCCATTTCAGTGTGTTGGGCATATTCTGTTCTTGCTTACACCCAGTTGATTAGCAATAATCACCACCAATAAGTGGCAAAATGTAGTAAAGATGAGATAATAAAAGAAGAAGATTTTGTGGATGCTTACAGTTACCTTAATGAGTATCTATATTTTTACTTTGGCTGTAGGGATATTTTAATGGGGAACAAAGTAACTCCATTTCTTGCTACTTCCCATAGGTATCCTAAGAAGGAATAATCCAAGCTTGTGAGTGATTTAGCTGCATGGTCCACTTCACTTTTCTCACTGTGACAGTATCATATCTCTGTTTTAAGTGTTTTAAGTACAGAACATGTGGCTTTGAACGTGGATTTTGGTGGAAGACAACAGATTCCCTCTCCCCTTGACACTAGAAATAGGAATAGCACTGAGAAGTCAAAATATTTCAGTCTCATTCTAACTGTATCTCAATGTGCCTGTGTTTCATGTCCTGTTATCATTTCAGGAAAGAATCCCCCATTCTTGATAGCTTATTTTGGTGCTCTTTGCAAACGTGAGAGTGAAGAAGTAAGGGGGAGCTCTTCCACAACAAATATCACTTCATGCTCTGGAATCCTGTGGAAGCAACCTTTTTTTTTTTTTTTAATTTATCTTCCAACAGTCCTTATTACTAAGATATGCATTCTTATAAAGGGATGTTAAATAATTAAGCCTGTGGAAGGGGCAACATCAACAAATGCTGGAATATATTTAAATAATGAAGAACATCTTTAATTTGTACATGTAAAATAATTGTGGGCCGATGGCAGGTTAAGCATTCATATTTATTAAAATGTATTTGCCTCTCCTTTAGAAGAAGGTTGTCGTTTCCTATACTCTCCCTCAGCCTGAGCCACTTCAAGGCTTCCTTCTCTTCAGTCGAAAAGAATCAATTATGCATTGCGGTTGCTCTCCCCAAAAATACTTTGATTGCCTCATTTTGTTTTAGCTGAGAGCACTCCAGTCATTCCTCTTTATACAGGAGGGAAAAGGGGTGTAGAAATTACCCAGTCTGTAACCAAATAACCTGGCCTTTAGTGTGGATTCCTAGTGATTCAGAATATTGACAGCAATCAGGAGTCTCAGGCTGTTGAAACTTCCCCTCTAATTGAACTGGGAAAGGTAAACCAGTTTCAGTGCTCCGCATGCTGTAATTGCAATAATTTAATTTAGCTATTTAACCTGTAATTCAGTGGTATTTATTAAAGAGCATAGGAGAAAATGAGGCCATTAGGAGCCAGAGATGAATACATTGAAATGAAAATGAACACTTCTAACTGCTAGTTGACCTTCGTTTTGTAGCAGTTTTTATTAGGCTGGTCACGGTAATTACTGGGACGTGAATCATGGAGAAAAGTGAATAATTCTGTAATGAACATTTTTATTCATTATCTCACATTTTCAGGAACCAGAAAAGTATCATGTAAAAGTATCTCAAATGTTCTCCTTTTGTTTGTTTGTTTGGTTTTTTTTTTTTTTTTTTTTTAATTTTTTATTTTGACAAATAATGGTTTGTGGACAATAGCTCGGTGAAAAACATCACTCCCCTGTAAGAATTCATGTCATGCTGAATTGATGAGCCCCCGGTGCTCTGCATGCAGCATGTGGGGCATACCCAGGGAGACCAAGCAGTTTGTAAATCAAGCAGGAATCGTAGGGTGCTGATCACATGTATTAAAACTCAGGACAGCACATTTTGGGAAAAAAAGCTGAGGTATTAAAATTTTCCAGTGGCTTGTGCTGGACTCTCTCGGCTCTAGTCCTTTCACCCTGGCTCCTGCAAAGGGGCAGGTTTTTTGTGAACAGGCCTCCTGACCATCAGTGAGCTGTCTTGGGGAGCAAAGTCAGCATTTGTGGAGGCTTCTGAATGTATTCTGTAAGGCAAAGAGCAAGGCCTCTCCCAACATCACTGTGTGAGAAGTAGAACATCCTACATTCCTCTCCTGCTTTGTCTCATCCTGGCATTTCCAATGCCAGCCTAGCTCTGGAATGCACAAGCTGCTTCCCCAAGGTTTTCTCCAGAGGGGAAAGGGTGGAAGGAGAGTAGAAGTGGGTGAATTTGTGGCTCTGCTTCTTGCATGGCAGCTCTAGGACTGCTATCTCACTGGGGAACAGAAGAGGGGATCAGCACCCTGTGAGGAGGTGGGAGACCACATGCTGCCCTGAACTGGTGCCTGTGTGCCATGTAGCACAGTCTGCTGGGCGTCCTGCCACTGCAACCCTTCCGGCCGTGTTGTTTCATTAAATCTGCTCCTTTGCTGCAGCAAATTGTTTGGAGTTAGCGTCTCGGCAAGGAGGGAACAGGCAGCGTTTTGGCAGTTGCGCTGTGATTGATATTCTGTTTGCTGCTCTTGAACACTCTGATCATTCTTTTTACCACTCTTGTTTTCTTCCTAGTGTTATTAAATGAGCTAGACTCTACAGGGACCTGGCCTCCTGCACTCCCATAGTTCAAAAGATCTGGAGGGGTTTTCCTTTTGGTTTTGTGTTTTGTCCTGGTTTTGTGGGTTTTTTTTTTTGGTGGTTGTTTTTGGTTTTTTTTTTTTTTTTTTTTTTTTAGTCTTTTTGGTTTTGTTAATTACTGCCCAATGCAATAAGATGTAAGTTCAGTGAGAGCAGTGCAGTGAGGAGGGTTACTCTCCAAATCCCTCCAGCATATCTGCTCTATCCACTGCCAAAGTAGTTCTAGAATGGATGAAGATGATGAATTTATTGATTGTAATTATTAACCCTGAGGAGGATGCTAGTAGTTCCAGATTTGAAGCTCTATGTGCTGAAGATGGTCTTTGCTAGGCGTTCTTTACTTAAAAGCAGCCAATAGACTTAGACTAAGCAGCAGTGATGAAAAAGCTCAGCTGCACTAACCTCTTAATTTCCCAAAGTCTGTGTTTACTCACTTGAAGTTCTTTGATTTTTCACCTGACTTTGAAAAGGAACTCAGGTCTCATTTAGCTTTAAAGTGTCCCAGTGATGCACATTCCCAAGATAGTTTTCCTAATTTCTTTCACTGTCTTCACTTGAGGCACATCTCAGTCCCTCTGGCAGATCTCTCACTGGGACTGACATAGACTTGAGGCTTGGTAGTCAAATGGCTGAGGTTATATGCTGTGGGTTTAAGGTGGTAAAAAGCAAATGGAGTTGTAAGTGGTAAGGTGTGAATACTTTAACATTCATCTGGGGTCAGAGATTTGGCATAATTTAAAAAAAACGAGATTGGAAGAGTGTGCTTATGGAGAGGTGCCAAGGAGCTGGGCTGAAGACAGGATACGTGATATTTTCCAGTTGACTGATTTTCCTGCCATATCCCCTTATGCTACCTCTCCCTGGTAAAGATGCCACTGTTTGCACCAGTTTTCTCTATCTGATACTGATTTAACCACTACCACACCAAAAAGTCTAACCTTAATGTTTGCTGGGGATTGCAAAGCATTTAACCTCCCTTTGGAATTTGGCAGTGTGATCTCAGGGTGTCTTGCCAAGTCTTTTGTGGGGGATTTAGTTACCTATGACTAGTTTTCTTTAGAATACTGCCACATACTTCTGGGCCCCTCTTGCTAAATGGAGATGTACAAATACATGTCTGCCCACCCCCATTCAGTGACTAGCCAGAAAACTTAATCTTGGGTCAACCTAATAGGGTTGAGTTTTATTGCTAACAGTTTTCATCTGTGGTAACTAGTTAACAGTAACAGATGATATGTTAATGCTGATTTAGTATTTCCAGGATACTGAAGGATTTGAGAAGGCTTTGTACAAATAAGAGTTTAAAAACAATTAGCAGATTCTGGGCTGCATTTCTTTTAAAGACATTTATTTACCTTGTTTATTCAAATGGGTAGAACTGAATGTCCTTACTATAGACATTCTTTTTGCAATGCAAGAGTTAAAAATCCTTGCTGTACATTTTTCTACATCTACATCTAAGATACTGTAGTGGTGAGAGTTACAGACATACCTGTACAAACAGATATACATTCAACATATTCTTTTTATATTCAATTTTTTTTTCTAGCATAGGATTTTTTTAAGCCATAGACTCTGCCACTTGGAACTGTAATATGAGATAATTGCCCTCCACGTGAGTTATGTGTCCTGAGTCTAAAGCAAGGGTGCACGTGGTAACATCAAAATCAATTATCTCACAGTCCACCCCCCAGTGGAAAGGGCTACTGCAGTTAGAACAGACCCATGAAAAAGATTTAGATATTTTAAAATGTCTTCAGTTACTTAATTTTTATAAATAATGTTACTGCATTATGCATAGAAAAATGGTGGTGGATTAAACTGTGCTGTGTACCTACCCACGGAGTCTCTAAGAGCATTCGCTATCTGGAGATGAAATCTCATTGGGGTATCACTGATGGGGTATCACCAAGGCTGTATTAACTGAGCTGCCTCAATTGCATGCAAGTTACTGTCAAGTAGATCGATCTTCATTTCCTCTGTGGTTGTCATCCTCTTGCATGTGTCAGGGAGCAGCAGAAGTAATGGACAGAGCTGCTAGACTCCAAGGACAAAATTCTACCTCTGCCAACTCTTGCAAACCCTTGCCAGGGTAAAACTATTTGGAGAGAGCAAAGGTATTTAACTCAGGAATGGCATCTCCAGTCAGGGTCTGATCACCTAAATGATCATATCTAAACTATCATGTACTGGAACTTTGAAACTCTTCAGTTGCCCAGTTGCTTGGTTACAGGATCATTTGTCATCTATTCTGGTAGCAGGCTGAGAGGTGAGGGAACTGGAGTGAATGGGAAAGAAGATTACATGTGCTGTTGAAAATGCAACGAGCACATTCGATCATATCTAATTCCCATTTATATTACTGTGGACATCCCTACTGCCCAGCTGCCCTCTCAAAGACTCAGAGCTATGGGATTCTTTGATGCATGAATGAAGACTGGGAAGAGGGCCAGCATGCTGTTCATAGGCTTCTTCATCATTTATTACCTTCTAGTTTTAATTGTTTTCCTGCTTCTCTTGAGATATTTATCTAGGAGGAATTGTACTATGCAATGCAGACACGCGAGGTGGCAACTGAAGATTGCTTGTTAGCTCACTGTACTGTACAGTAGATGGATCGTAATAAAATAGAGAAGACTATTTACATTAATAGAAGAGGCCTATTTGTAAAGCTTTTATTGCTTAAGTGCACAAGTTTGACTCCTGTTTGTCTATTATAGAGGTGTGGGTTGTATAATAATCACCATGTAACTGTGTTGCCTGTATCCTTATAGTAATGAAAATCAGATCTCTCTGTATGCCTTTTTGTTGCACCCTATTGTGTCTGCAAGGCTACATTTATCTGTGGTTAAAGGCTCTAGTAGATTTACAACAGAGCAGAATTTGATCTGCTTAGTTTCTGACTGGTACTTCAGCAGTGGAAAAATTAAACAGAACCCACCAGAAGAGAGCTTGATGATAGGAGGCAAAACAAAAGGGAAGTTGGCAAAGGGAGGATAATTAGTGAGGAAAACATAGGAATGGGGGGTGTGGATCACAGAGTGAAATTTGAAGGGAGGAATTCAGATCTCTAATTCCTGGTAGCTTCAATGGAGTGTTAACAATCCTTTTCTGTAGGCAGCTTTCAGATGTCACCCTTGCTTCCATTTGGATTCCCTTGTCAGAGCCTGGTGGCTTTGTCGCAGGCAGTACCTCTGGGTACCTTTCATGGTCTCCATGCTGCTTCCAGCCCTGATCCATCCTGCTGAAATTATGCATGCCATGGCCACAGCCTTTCCTTTTGCACAGCTGGCTGTAGCTCTGAGGGGGACAGTGCATGGCTGAGGTGCAGACTAACTTAGTCTGTGTTTGGTCAGCCTCCAGCTTCAAAATATGACCCAAACACTGTTGAACCTAGGGAAAGGAGAACTGGCAGTGTGGATCTGTGTGAAATACTTCTCCAGCCTTTTCCAGTCAGTGCTTTGTTTTTTCAGAGCACCCCACACTGTGCAGGAGATAAGAAAAATTGCTCTGAATATCCAAGGAAGGTCAGGCCCATAGGCTGAAGCACAAGTGACCACTTTGATTTAAGTCCTCTGTGGTTTGAAGAATAAAAGATGCAAGTCTCTTTTCATGCATTGAGGGCTAGAGAATTAGGGAAGCTTTCATACCTCTGTCCCATTTTAGTCTTCAGGAAGGCAAGGTTTGTGAGGTACTCCGATTTCTTTTTTTCAAATGCAAGAGTGCAGTTGAGAACAATTGTGTGTGCATTGGCGCTTGGAAGAATTGAAGGCCACTAAATGTAGGGGATCTTCCTCAGGTGGAGAAAGAGGCTTTAGAAACAGGCTTTTTTTTAATTGATACCTCAAAAATTATTTTATTATTTCTCCCAACACTTTAGTGACCTTGAGTGTTTATCTCACCTCATGGGGGAGTAGATAGGGCTGCTCATTTTGTCATTGTGGAAGTTCATGTTATTTACTGAAGCAGTCAGGACTTCTCTGTTTGTCTGGTACCTAGCATTCACTGGTACTTAATTGGGAGAGTATTTATTGACTTTGATGGGTCTGCTGAGCAGACTCCATGTTGCCAAGTTCAGCAGAGAAAGCATATACACCAGATTTATCCATTCCTCATCCATCTTGACAAAGAGATAAATATTGACTCAAGTGTTCAGTCTCATTTCCCTCCCATCCCCCCTTCCAGAAAAGCCCAAAGAACATGTTTTATGGATAGAGCCAAATGACCAAGCTTAGATAAAAATACCTTGTGCTCATATGTATGAAATGAAATCAATTAGTCTAAGTAACAGGTCATCTTGTTTGAGACAGCACACATCATTAGGTCTAAAAAGATGATAATATGTAATTTATAAATATATATGTATTTCCTAACGAGTTAGGAAGAAACCTTTCACCGTCATGTATTTTTAATTATATAATGAATGTTAAAGTGTGTGAATCAGCTTGATTTAAAAATACAAAAGAGCTGAAATACCCTAATAATAAATCTGTAGGTGTGTGTTGGGAAAGAGATGCAGTTTGCGTGACTGATGAGATATTAACAGTTTTGACCTCATCTCTCAGTGACTGATATTGATAACACTCATTTCTAGAGTGCACTAAGGATCCCATACGGCACAGCCTCTGTTGAGGATGGAGGGAGCGTGTGCAGCTCACACTGACTTCGGTGTTTCTAAATGGGGTACTTGGGGCAACCTGATTGACTTTTGTGAATCATGGACGTAAATTTAAAAAGCAGAAAATGCCTGTTTCGTAATTCTGCCCTGGCTTTGGCAATGTAATATCATTTTTTTGTGTACTCTCAAGTGCTCCTTCTCATCTGAGATGCCGCTGGCTTGGGGCTTCTCTTAAGCATTTGCCAGCCCCAGAGTTAGGAAATGTTTTCCTGATAATCAGCCTACACTGTCACTGGTCCAATTAAATCCCATTACTTCTTGTTATACCCCAGTGGGATCCCCCAAACAATTCCTTGGCATCCTCACTATCTGTCCCCTGTCAGACCCTCCTGGATGCTTATCTGGAGCCTCCCGCCAAACTCTAGCTATAAGTCAGGCTGATTGCTGTCTGCTCCGTGCGTGTTAGGGCCCTTTCTTGCTGCTTTGCATACCATATCCCTCAATTTACATTTTTTTTTTGTAAATGTGGTGTGCCATGATGTTTTGGTTAGAAAATAACTTCTCCATAGAGTTAAACATCTGCCTGAGATTGATAAAGGCAAAACAGGTTGTCGGTTAATCCTTTAGTTACCCAGCTTCATTTGACAGGGTGTTCTTGAAGTCAGAGTCTGGTCCACAACAAGACTAAATGGGAAAATATCTTTTCACAGGATAATGACCCAAGACTGTATAATTCTGTGCACTTTGCTAACTGGAGGGCATTGTCAAATTGGAGGTAATGTAGAGAACAACAAAAGTGATCAAAATGTTGGCAGCATTATTTCATAGGGGAGGATGAAAAGAACTAAAAATGTATGAGCAAGTTAAATAAGGAGCAGGTAGAGGGAATATGATTCAAGTAACAAGGAACATTGTGAGTGATTCAGTAGTGGGACACTCCCTCCAGGCCCCATGTCCAAAAGGTCTGGAGTGAGGTTATAAATTCCCTGAAGCCAGTGAGGCTTCAGTATCTTCTTGATGCTATGCACCAGGTGCATTTTCAGAATGAGAGCTACAGCCATGAATAATAGGTAAACTGAACTACATGTGAAATGAGCATTAGGACAAAATTCCAGACCATGACTGATTTTCAGTTTGTAGAATGTTCTTAAGAGGTGGAAAAGTGCCAAGTCTCAGCAAAGTACTTATAAATCTATCTCCTAGCGTTTGCTGAACACATCTTTCTTTGAGGCATTTAAAACTAGATTAGATGTTAAACCCAAACTAGGAACTGAACAAGAAACTATTCAGGTGATCAGAAATCAAGAGCAAACAACCTAAAGGAAGGATGGTTTGGGAAGGAGCTGCCATATCTGACTTGTGCCCAGTCGTGAAGTTTTCCATGTGCTGTTAGAAGTCAGTCTCCTGTGGAATCAGTAAGGATCTGGATGACATTAAGAAGAGTGTAGAAGCACAGTGTGGTTCTCCTGTCTGTAGAGCTAGGGACTATTTTGTGATGGTCTACTGCTGTGACAGACTTGGGTTGCACTTGGCAGTGCAAGTGTCTCTATTAAATGCCCTGTGAGTCAGGCACCTAAAGCCAATGCAGCTTTTTCTGATACTGAAAGGAAGTGTTGAACTCATTGCTGCAGGGTGTTGCAGGGGCTAAAATTAACAAATGGGTTCAGAAAAGGCCTAGGCAAAATCAGGAATATTTGGTAGATGGTTAATTAAAATGATAATCTGTTATGGGTCAACCTCTGGGACTGAAAAACTCTAAATCATTCATTGCTAAGGGATGGGTGGTCTGGATAGGGTCTAGTTGTGAACTTTTTTCTACCCTGATTCACATGAGCTTCCCTTAAACTTTTGCTGGTGACCATGCTTGAAAAAGGGGTCCTGTGGGCATGACCCAGGGGTTTTATGTTCTTATATGAATAAGAACAGCAGAGTCTGACTGATGGGATCTCACTGATTTCACTTCATCCTGAAAGAGACCTCGAGGTTCCAAATCAGGATGCCATTATTTCTCTTATAGGCTTCCTGTATGAAGCCAATGAAGCATTTGGGTCTGGCCTGAAACACCTTCTTCCACTAGTTTCACTAAAGAATTGTTTCAGAGAGATAATCCAGAATACTTCAGGGTCTAGATTGTTTTTTTAACTGATTGCTACGCCAGTTTAACTGACCTCTTTTAGCCTACCTATATAAATTTCCAGTCAAAAATTTCCTGATATAGCCAGTTTTAAGCTGACAGAAATAGAGGCTACACTGGGGTTTGCACTGGTTAAAGTGAGTCCTTTTGATTAAACTGGTGCCAAATTTTGTGTGGACAAATCCTCACATTGTAACAAACCCACACATCCTCCCTTTCCTCTGACAATCATATCAGGCTGGTGAGTCCTATGGACCCAATCTAATAGAAATGGAATTTTTACCATGCAAATCTTATTACCTAAAGTGCCAATGAAACTAATGGGATTTTGGATAGTAAAAAATACTCTGTATGTGTTACATAGTTTGGAATATAAATTCATTGGAGTGGGGGAATGTAAGGAAAAAGAGCTGTTATTGCATGTGGTCCTTTGTGACTTTGGAGAACCTGTTCCTCCCATCACCCCTCAGCTCCCCCTTGATTTTAGTGGGACCAAAGTGGTGTTTAGTGTCTTGCTAAAAATCCTGAGCTCCTTGCAGAAATTTGTTTTCAAACTACACAGCTGTCTGTTTGTTTTAGAATTCATTTGAGGGAGGAGAACAGCAAAAAAAAAATAGCCCAAATATTCCAGTCCAAGGACAGACACCTAGAGGAATATATATTTTTTTCCAAAGGGAACCATTTTTGCTCTGGAGGTTAGTTGAATGTGTCAGGAACATGGTGAACATTTGAACATATTTTGACAATCCCTGGACAAAATAAAAAATAGAACAAATAAAAAGTTGGAATATTTAGCTAATGCTGTAATTTACACCACCCTCCCAATATACACACATGTATGTATATATGGTGTCTGTTATACATATATATGTTAGGTTCCTCAGGCTGCCAACCTGTGTGCCAACTCCTGGGCTAAGGACAGTGTCAGCAGACAGATTCAAAGTTAATAACTGAAGTTCTGCAAACACTACAACCTTTAAAACTGTCTCCTATAGTTCCTATGCATTGTGAGAATACAGTACAACTTGCAGAGAGTTCAACATGCCTTGCCATTGTTTGGGCAGAATTCCTCCTGACTTTTGTGGGGGCTTAGTTTATGTGTACATTCAGGCCTAAAATAATCTGAAGTAAAATCTTTTTCATAACCTACAGCATTGTGCCATTTTGATGGTGAAGCTGATTACATGGTGTCGTAGGTTAACTCCAGCCGGCAAATAAGCCTTGCACAGCTGATTGTTCACCTCCCCTCACCCCCTCCTGCCATAGGATGGGGGAGAAAATTGGAAGGGTAGAAGTGAGAAAACTCAAGGACTTGGATAAGAACAGTTTAATAAGTGAAATAAAATATAAAATAAAATAATAAATTATAATGAAAGGGAAAATAGCAAAAAGAGTGAGTAACAAAACCCAATAAAAACAAGTGATGTGAATTAAAAACAACTGCTCACCACCAATGAACTGATGCTCAGCTCGTTCTGGAGCAGCAGTCCCCCAGACAGCTTCCCCTTAGTTTATATGCTGAGCATGATGTCATACGGTATGGGATACCACTTTGGCCAGCTGGGGTCAGCTTTCCTGGCTCCATCCCCTCCCAGCTTCTTGTGCACCCCCAGCCTCCTTGCTGGCAGGGCAGCATGAGAACCTGAAAAGTCCTTGGCTTAGTGTAAGCACTGCTCTGCAACAACTAAAACATCAGTGTGTTATCAACATTATTGTTACCCTAAATCCGAAACATGGCACTATACCAGCCAGTAGGAAGAAAATTAACTCTACCCCAGCTGAAACCAGGACACTTGGTTTCCTGTCACTTGGGAAGCAAAGATGCAATAAATGATACCTTTATTTTTGTATTTATTTTAATGAAACACACTAAAAAGGCTCTTTAGAAGAGTGGAGGAAAGAGGAGGAGGTCAGATAAAAACAACTGCAGTCTGATGTTCGGTTTTGTGGCATTATTTGTTATTATTCCCAAAGAAAATTATGTCCTTTCTTATTTGCTTTTAACATTTCGCCCTTGGCATCTGTTCCATCCATTGTGGACTAACCTAGACTCTGTTCTCTGACGATGGGTTAAAGTGAGCACTTACTGAAAAGCATTCTCTACTTAATTACTTTTCCTTCTTCTGGAAGCTATTTTTTTTATAGTCACATGTTAATTGTGTATTAGTAGGCCTTTCTGATTAGTTGAAAACATAATGAAACCTTTGTAAACAACAGGGAGAAAGAGGGAGAGGGAGGGAGGGAGTGGGAAGGGGGGGGAGAAAGGGACAGGGAGAAAGAGAGGTGTGAAGTGGGGGCTTGACCGGTGTGGGGGGGAGATTGGGGAATTTTGAAAGGCAGAAATAATGCCAGTGGAAATTTCTAGTTTTTTGAATGACAATTTCCCTCGCCCAAATTAATCAACTTACTTAACGAGAAATGAGATGCATGGAGATGCAAATTGCTGTCGATCTCCAAAAGCAGGGTGGCAAAGGCAGCAAGTTGGAATAGTGTGGAGGGGGGCTGAGCTGCAGCTGTCCACTAACAAGTCAGTCCTATTTGTAAAGGGCACGGAGCTGAATAACGGTTTTGTTGTTGGCTTTCTCTCTCTCTCTCTCAGCCGTAGGTAGAAATGCTGCATTTGTTTCCCGCGACTATTTCAGCGAGATAGATGTCCTCCTCTTTCATCTTGCCTGCCTGCTTGATTCCCACAGTGGAGCCTTGTGTTCCCAGTGTACCTCAGCCTCCCCCTGATGGGGCAGAAAATTTGGGTACACGAGAAACACAGGCTGAGGCGCAGGGTCTCAAACTTGCAAGGAAATGCCAGGAATTATTAAGGTATCTGCAAGCCCCCAAGAGGGGCAGGGAAAAAAAAAAAAAAAAAAAAAAAAAGTATTTAAAAAAAAAGAAAACAAACAGTACTTAGGACCCAATTCAGTGACACTCGGAGTCCAGCCAGTGCAGATCAGATTCAGTGAATCAGCTGAATCAGGCTCTCTTCTCGGAGAAGTTTTTTTTCTTTTCCTGGAAAGCTGCTCATTAAACACAATCCACATTGGTTGTTTTTAAAAGGGGCTATCCTCTGTTTGCAGCGCTGGATTTCGAACGGGCAGAGCCTCCCCCCTTCCCGTCATCCACTCCCCCCTCGTTGCTGCTTTAAAGAGCTGTGCTTATAGGGATTTTGCAGCTCTCCGTGTGTTATTAGAAAACGTGTGTCTGGGACGGTTAAAACGGGAGTGCTACTGTATGCAAGAGCAATGTTCACTGTAAGCAATCCAAGGAAATCCTGCCAAGGCAGTATATGAACAGCAGCCAAACAAAACACAGGCGCCTTTCCAGTGAAAACCAGCACACTTCTGCAAATAGAGGAAAAATTGACTTTCTGATTTGGAGTGTTTCTACAACTAAGAAGAATTACTACAGTGATTGTTCTAAAAATGTTTTTCGGCAGCACATTCTCAAAGGGGTTGGGATGCTTAACATTGTTTAATTATGCTTCTCGTAGGTGATCAGTCTGGATTGTATAGAAACAAAATACTAAGATTTTAGGACCTTCTTTTAAGCCAACAGTGGCATATTTTCTGCAGTGTTATAGTGGCATAATATGCCACCTATTTAAGGAGCAAAAATTGTATTTTTGTCTTTGCACTTCCAGAAGTATGATCAGAGATTCATCTTTTGCAACTTCGCAGTCATAGATTGCAATTTAACTGCTTAATCTAGAACAACTCTCAAAATCTCTGATTCGGTAACTGATGGGTTTTATTTGTAATCTGAAGTATTTTATACCTTCCTCCTTCTCTTGTACCCCTCCTTCTCCCCCCTATATTTAGTCTTTTAAAGCTTCTGCTCATTTTGCTTCTTTGTTCACTCAGTCTGGGATTTTCTTTTACAGGACTTTTGAGTCCCGTAGGAACCCTTTAGTGTAAGAAGTGTCTGCAGACATTCTGGCATTCAAAAAATTTCCATAATGATGAAAATAGAAAGAGATTCCACAAAATTGTTTATTACCAAGAATAAATATTATTTTTTTTTTTAAATTGCTATTCTCAGCTACATTTTTTTTTTCAAAGAATTATTAATAGGGTTTAAGAATGCAGTCAGTTTATCTAAAGTGAGCTAAAGAATAGGATAGTTCTACAGAGAATTATTATTATCCTTTTTTTACTTCCAAGCCCCAACATATCAGTGGAAGGAAAAGAAACAGAACTGTTAAGGATTAATTTTGATTTATATATAGAAATTGGTTTGGTTTTTTTTTAACTAAAGATACAAAAGATACCTTACTAGATATGTCTCTTTATTCCTCTAAAATATTTACAGCTGAGTTCTTTAGGTTTATAGATGCTGTGAACCAAGTTCTCTTCTTTTAACTGCACCACCACAAAACAGATTTATCCCTATATTGAAGAGAGCATCTTGAGACTAACAAATCCCAATATGAAAGAAGACCCTAATCCAGAGCCCATTGAAGCCAGTGGAAATATTAATATTGACTTTGGTGGGCTTTGGATTGGGATATTAAACAGTAATTTCCTCTTCTTTTTAATTAAACTACTTATTTTCGGGGTACTTTAAACAAATCTTAAAGTTGCCCTAATTTACTAAATTAACTTGTTTATTATTTACCATTCAGTCAAAACTTCCCATAGGGTGAAACTGTTGTATACTCTTCTCAGAAGATAAGATTGTGGTTTTTTTAAGGTCTAGTTGGAGCAACTGGGAAGGGACAGACCTCTTCCCTGTACTCAGTCCTCTTTCTCCTTTATGCATAGTGCTGTATTCATAGCCAGTCTTACAGAGAGCAAATCATGTATTTATACATATACATACACATGTATTATATACAAATACGTGTATATATAAAAAGAAAAGAAAGCTTGAAAATGTAAACATTTCTACCTTGAATATGAGGAATATCATCCTCTGTGTTCAAATTAGGACATGGAAGTTGTGGCATATGCCATGTCAAGTCACAGCAGCACAGCCTCAGCCGTTCTGTATCTTTAAATGTTGATACACAACAATGAAACCAGGTGAGATCTAGCCCCAGGTGCTGGCTGCTGCATGCATTGCTGAACAATTTTTAAAGGATGCAGATTGGGGGTGGTTGGAGGAGGAAAAAGTAGGTCTTTTTCCAAATAGATTTTTTTTTTTTTAATTTTGTGTGTGTGTGTGAAATGTGTTGTAGGTTTAATGCAATGATTAAAAAAATGTTTGAATTAAGCTTCATACATTTCTCTAATAGCAGCTCAGTATAATCCAGTCCTGACCTGGCTCCCCCTGATGTGCAGTACTAGTTGTCATGGAGCCCCAATTATGCCAAACTGGGGGAAGATTTTGTTGAGACCATGAAACTCATTTCACTAGTCACTGTACACAAATGTTGAATTAAGGGTCTTTCACAGAATTACTCTGAAGGGAAAGCTTGGATGCTGAAGAGTTGCTCCAAGGACTGCTTCTGCTTTCCCTGTTTGCACATCAAGAACCTACATGGCTTGAAAAAGAGCTCCACAGTAAAGTTTTTTTCCTTCATTCTTTTCAATGGTAAAATGGTAAAAAATGGTAAAACCATTTTTGAATCATTTTACCTTCAAGACCATAGGTTCAAATTCTGTGGTCACCAGGGATAAGGCATCAAGGTAAATCTGAAAATAATTTGAATAGTGGTTCATGCTGGAGTTGTGTGCCTTCTAAAACTATTTAAAGGTGTAGTCTGTTGCAGGAAAAAATTATTGATGTACAAGGATGGTTTTATTTGGAGACATCTGTATGCTGGCAGCTGTGCCAACCGTGTCTGTTCTTCTAAGTAACAGAAACCACGCAGCCAGGAATAGCAGTGTTTTGGTGACAAGTGTTGAGAATATTGGTTGAAGTGTACTATGAAAATATTTTCATTATTTTTATTATTTACTGTTCTGAAAGTGGATTTGAGATACATGTCTGCCTATGTCTGTGTGCATGAGCAGATAAGGTAGAGAGGGAGGGTTTTTATTTGTAATTTTTTTTCAATCACACCTCCTTTGCATTTTGTACATATCAGCATTCTAGCTGAGTGATTTGCTAATTGCACTGAGAGACCCACTTTAAATTCAGGAATACTGAAACTTTGAAACTGTAACATTTTGACTGGTGAGAATGACCAGTCTTCTTTTCTCTTTCGCAGGGAGCTAGCTGAAGGAAGCTGGCATTGTCGCAGAGTGAAAGCTCTGCAGAAGTGCCGCAGGTTTTTCATATGGAAATGTGAAATAATGGGGTGATTAAATAGAGCTGTATATTAAAGTACATCTGACATTAGAATTAGCATAATGTGCTCTAGCCCTAGGCTGAGTACTTTATTTGCCATCTGCGTCGGACCAAAATCCCCTGGGGAAGCGCTAAAATATTCTGAATAAACTCAGCCCGAGTTCTTATTGAGAGTAAAATACCATTTGTGGCACGTCGTATTGATTCGTCTTAATTGCGGTGCAGAAAAGAACATTCAGTTGCTGATGACTTTTGTACTCTGTGACAAGTCGGCTGGAGTTATTCTAACACTGCAGTTGGTTAACCTGAACAGACTGTCGTGCCCAGAGAAGGAGAAAACCTTATCTTCAGTAGCATAAAGTACCCTATCATCTCCTGGCTTTTCTCCTTTCTATCTTGATGCAGCATCCTTTTTTTTTTTTTTTTTTTTTCCCCCCTTAATATTATTCCTTGAAAACAGCATCCAACAAACTGAAGGGGAAATGGACCTTCACTGAATCATTCCAAGAAAATTCACATTCTTACCAATTTATTCTCCTCAGTCTACCTCCCCACACTTCCACCCCCACATTCTCTTAAAAAAATTCCAGAAACATCTGACCAGCTTTCATCTAAGGGAGTGAAAATCAGTGGAACTTGTCCTTGAGGATCCATCTCCGGAACCATTAGTTCAAGAGATTTATTATGTATATTCTGTAAAAAGCTGTGGCTTCTCCTGTGCATAAGCCCACAGTCTTAGTCAGTTGTAATGGTTTGATTTTTGTCAACTCTCCACTCAAATAGGTTGCTGAATACCTTTGAAAAAGTGCTTATAACATGCATAAAAGATAAATATTTCATCTGAAGGAAAATACTTTGATGCTCCCTGCAATTCTGTAACATTCATAAGGTCCAGTTTTTACCCTATAATTGCCTATCATTATACACAATTTACATATTCAAACATTCTCTACAAACCTTAGTCTAGCATGTTTTTATTACAAATTCAGATCAAGGGAATAACCTTTAACTTCAGAGACAAATGAGACAAATTTACAAGTGCATGTCTGCTGTTTTCTTGTGTTTTATAAATCCCTGCAGACCCGAACACTTTTGCTATAACGCCACTCAGAACAATATACATATATTACTACTTGTTTGTAGTGCTTCGGTAATGAGTCCCCTTTGTATTAGATAACCTATATAATTCAGCATCTAGGCCCTCCATAACGTCAATTATCTCCTCATAGCTAAATGTACATTCCATTAAAACAAGATTTACAGCCTTTATAATACTTCTTAGGATTGAATGTGGAGATTTTGTGGATTTAAAGAAGCAGAGATGGGAGTTAGCATTTGTTAAAGAAGCAATGAATTAAAACAAAAATGCTATTTCATTTACTAACTATGAATAGGCACCTAATACCCTTAAGAAATAGTTGTAGTAAAACAGACTGAAGCACTCCTGGGGAAAAAACCAGGAAAATTTGTTTTCACCCTTTGGCTTTTTTTATTGTTTCCTAATTTACTCTTTATTTTTCCATTATATGACATGGACAATTTCCTTTATGAATCCTCCTTTAAGTTCCTATTCAGATTACTGAGAATTCTTGCTTGTAAAATGAGAAAATGGCACCTTAGGAAAGTCTGTGGAAAAAAAAAAAATCCCAGCACTTGCCAGTTTTCAAACAAAACTACTTACAGGAAACTGATTTAAAGGGAAGCTGCTGGCATATTTCATATGTTGTAGAAAAGACTGACATTATTTCAAATGCATTTGAATACCTTATGCAAAGAAAAGGCCTAAAAGTGTCCTTGAGCAGTACAAGGGTTTTTCATGAATGCTGTAAATGGGATTCTATATATTAAACTACCAGCCACGGGTAGTCTTATGGTCTTTTCATCTCACGAGTGGGTACATTTCACCCTGCATTACATTCCCCATTTTCATGGATAGTTTTCACTGTTTTATAGAGCAGGTTTGTACAGCATCCTTTCAGTCTCCTAGCTGATGTCTTAAGTTTAGAGAAACTAACTAAAAACCACAAAGCTGTTTAGATGTTTAAGGTGGAGTCAGTTGAAACTGTTATATCACAAAGGGCTAATTTAAAAGTTAATTCATTCGCTATTGATCTTTTAATATTGATTTTCCTGTTTGCTCCTTACTTTTCACACTTCTCTCTTCCTCTGCTTTATAAATTTCCTTTGTATTTAAGACTTTAACACCTATTAGAAGGTGTTCAGATATGACAAACATGATTTTATCTTCCATTTTAATAGAGCTTTTAGGTCAAAATCCCTGTTTTGTGAGTACCGATTTTTGCTATGCATTTTTCTTTATTTTTCTGCACTAAGTAAAAGCACTTATACTTCTGTAGGCTGAGCATTAACTTCCAATAAGCCACAAGCTCTTTTAAGGAATGAGAAATTGGACATCCAGAAGGAAGTTGCCCGGAATGACTATTGGCATTTTATACCTAAAAATGTAATATTGCCATTTTGTAATGCTAGAAATTAAACTGAGCTATGCAGTTGGCTCATTTATGTGAATCTGGCAATACAGATCTGAGGTATGATTAAGTCTTACAGAAAATGGAACTACTGAACACAAGCTGCATCTTCAGCCGAAGGTTGCCTGTGTCCATTAAGAAGCAGGAAGCATCTGTTTGTGTTATGCATGGCTGTAGTCTGCCCGCAGTCTCCTTCTTTTTTGTATGTATAAATGCCAGAGAGGACATATGAAATGCTTCTGGGGAGAATTTAATAAAAAAAAAAATCGCAACTTGGTATATGCATATAGGCCTAGTTAAGATCCTTGCTTGTGATAACCTGGTATAGATTATCTGGAAAAATTCAGTTTTCAATGGTGGCCATTGGAGCTACTTTGAATTTATAGCAGAGTAATTAAAATCAGAGTTTGGTTAAGAGTATGATTTTAAGGTATCAGGTTGATATCTCTAGGTTTTCCAAAGGTTCATGGTCCTTGTTCTTGGAATTATGAAAGGATTGACTTGAGGCAGCATGACAATCTTGACTTCTTGACTATGTGATTAGGAATTAATCTGTTTGGCTTTCCACTTGTATGATGAAATAGTTTGTGTGACAGTAAAGGTATTTATTATTATAAGAATGATAAACAGACAATTTGCAATCCTGCCTAATAGAAAAGGAACACTGCTGAAAGGTACAAATGGCTTCAGAAAATAAATAGGCTCCCAGAAGTGGGGCAGTATTTAATCCACCAAAACCAGAGATTGGCAGTTGGCTTTAACATAGAGGGAATTAACGGTACATTACTAATAGGAATGTAATATATTTTAATACTGATGTCAACCAGTGCTATTGTAGATCCTTTTCAACAGGTAGAAAATGCTCTCAAGAATATTTGCATCACTAATTAAAATAACTTCTGGGAATGAGAGTGTCTTACGAGGTTTGTAGGTTCTCTTGGCATAAAGCTTCTTGCATAACCTCTGTAGAGAACTTGCAGTCTCACTAGTCAAGGTAGAAACAGGATGGGCAAAGATGTAAAACACGCAGGCAGTGTGTGGGAGAAGAATATTACATGAAGTCGTGATTTGTCTTATGTTTGAAGATGGCACTGGAGGAGACAGGCTATTCAAGAAGCAAGGCAGAAAAGGAGTACAGGGCCTAGTATGGGAGGAAAAAGGATTCTGTTACTGGGAAATGTCACTTCTCATTTTTTTTCTCCTTCTCTTCAGACACCCTTATTTTTCCATCCACCTCTTATAAACAGTCAATTTTTGTTTCCTCTCACATTCTTTCCTTTCACTGACCTCATTCTGAGATTCTATATTTCTAGATGATGACAGGCTCAGTAACACCCCATGCTTGGGCTCTTGCACCTAAACTTTCATCTCCTCTTCTTGACCTTCATGTTGGCTGAGCTTTACAAGAGAGACTGGGTGTTTATCTGAGTGGAGAATTGGATGTTCTTAGGTTGAGAGACTGCAGGTGTCTTGATAAGTCATAAACCACCAATTTTAGTTGCCAGTTGATGCTTACTTCGCAAATTTTTGGTGATAGTCCCTGTCACCCTCAGAAGGATGGGCTGCTAGACTCCCTTGAGCCATTTCTTTAACCAAGGCAGTGTAGGGATGGATGCTCTGGAGACGGATAGAATTGTTGCCGGTGTTTTGCATCTTCAGTTTGTGTTGCTGTGAAAACAAAATTAAAATGGAGAGGTATAAAGACAAATGATTCCTTTGTGTTTGGTGTTTAAAACTAGTGACTGGCATTGGACTAGTGGTGGTAGTCCTCACCCAGGCCTGGACCCTACTTCACACTTCTGTACTTTTTACTGAGACTGTCAATCCCTCTGAAATGGAGGTAGCAGCACTTCCAAATGCTCCAGGGCATGCAGGGAGGGTAAAACTATTGACACCGGCTGTGCTCAGCATATGTTTATTCAACAATGAACGTATGTAAGTAAATGTTTTCTTGATAACTTGGATAATTTAGAGTGGTAATATGTCTTATAAAACATCTTCAGCAGAAATACCTGTATTAGAGATATTTTTGCGTACCCAATCAAGCATTAGGTATGAAATGATATAGTTCACACTGCAGACACCTGGAAAGCATTTAGCCCTTGTCTACGTGCCCTGTCAAACCACGTATAACCATATATTTTCTTCACTATGAAACACTAAATCTTTCTAGTATTTAATGCCCTTCTCTTTAATGTCAGCTGGTCTTATAAGGAGACTTGTTAAACTAAGTGTTCTCAATTATGGCATTTTAATTTAATAATAATTCAATTAAAGGTGTGTTTTTTATGGAGCATCCACACTACCTTTATTGGTATTATTGGAATAACCATCATAATAACATGGAGTAATTATTTAAATGCTCATTAAAAAACGAGTGGTGGAGAAGAGAGTAACATTGGTGGAAAGATTGTAGGAACCTGATACATGTCTGTTCCTGAGTGCTACAATAAAAGGTGTCCTTTCTTTCAAGCTTGCAAGTTTCTGCTTTTCCTGAACTTCTAAAGGTGCAGTAAAGCAGCATTAAAATTCCTTAACATTTTTATTGCTGCTGTTGTAACTTTGTAAAGGAAACCAGAAACATTATCTGGCAAGGATTGCCAGAGGTAAAGAACGTCAGTGGTTATGTGGACCTGACTCCAAGTCCTCACTGCAGTCCTGGCAGGGGTTATGGATGGGTGATTAAAAAGGAAGAGAGTTCGTTCTCTGTTACAGCTAATGGAATTATTCAGGCATGCTGAGGAGAGGATTCATAAGGCACTGGATGTCACTGTAGCCCAGCAGAAAATAATGAATTCTCAACAGTTCTTATCTCACAATGATTATTGTTTGATGGTATCCAGAATAATTGAGGATATTTTGAGAGAAATTTATCTCCAGGGCAAAGGCACTCAGCATTCAGGATATGTAGAAAGTCATGTACCAACTGGGCAGGGAAGATCTGTGTATCACTAAATGATACAAGCTGGACTGCAGAGGACAGATAATTCAGGGGATTCAGGCTGCCTGGTGCAGTGGGATGAACGTCCACAGACCCAGGATACTCTTCTTCTGGACTGTGCAAATTGATCTGTCTTTTCTCACTGCATTCTGTAAGGGCAGAATTTGGGAGGCAGGTTCTGAATTTATCTTTGTTTTGTACTGTTCATGAAAAAGAAAGAAGCTCATTATTGCTTTGACATTTAAAAAAACCACCATAATCTGTCATGCAGTAATGGAGGGAGCAGATTTTAATATTTCTGGAAAAGACCGTCTTTTGTCATAATATGCAGAAAAGGCAAGAGTGTTCAATAAATTCATAGTTTATAATTACCTGCTTAGGGAAAAGATACTAGAGAGATTTTTAATCTACCAGTAAAAATCATAACGAGATCTAATAGTTGGCCATTGAATTCAGCAATTCAAATCTGAAAGAAGACAGTTTTTTTAATACTCAGCCATTGCCACAGACTACTCCAATGCAGAGTGAATTCTCTCTCACTTGACATTTCCAAATCAAGTTGGGAGAAGGGGGTGGTGGCAGACATGAAATGGTTCAACTGCAAACTGGATGATATCTGTATGTGAGGTGCAGACTAAATTGTTTCCTATGCTTTTCCTGTACATGTAGGTAGGACAAAATTTTATGATCTTAAATTGCAGGAAGAAAGATTTAGATTAGTCATTTGGGGAACCTTCATACGGTAAAGAAGAGAAGGAATGAGGTAGGCTTCAGGAATGTTGTAGACTCTCCATCCAGGTGGACTTTGAAGTGGAATAATGGAGCATCTGCCATAGGTATGAATTTAGATAAATAGATGTGGACATCCCTTGGGTCAGGAACTGGACAGGGGCAACCCTTAATGTTTATCCCAGTCCTCTCATTCTTTAATTTCACAGTCCTTCCTAGCCTTCAAATCAGTATTTCTGAACCTATACATCTGTGTCTCAGTAGGATCCAGCTGTACCAACCTGTCCCATGTCTGAACTCCAGCAGCAGTATTTGGCTTTAGTGCAACACTGAAGCTAGTACTGACTGCTCAGGGCTTGTGGCCTGGATGTCTCATCTCAGTATGTACACTGTATCTACCAAGTAATTATACTTGACCCATCAGTCCCCAAAATCATACTTTGTTACAGACTGTAGGGTTAAATCCAATTCATTTAACAGTATTAATAGAGTCTTGGCTTGTGCTTAACTGTAAGCACATGAATAATTTCTTCACTATCCAACAGAGCACTTCAGCCCATGCTTACATTTCACTGGTGGCGATTACTCACATGCTCAAAGTCAAGCACATGCTAAAGTGTTACAGACTGCATATGGCAAAGCCTATACAGCTAGTTGTCATAAAGTGGGTATTTAGACAGACTTCAGTGCAGGTGGCAAAGGATTAAGATAGCCATATATCAAAAGTAGCCTTATAACAGTTTATAGTGTAGGTGCACTGCATTATTAAGTATAGGGATCATTCTTGAGCAATATGTGGCTGTTTCTGGGCATGTTTAACATATTTAGTAAGTTTTTGAATACAAAAATGTTTGGAGAGGTTCTTCAAAGACTTTTTGACATTGTTCTATTCTTAGAAGTGAGGATCTACACTGCTCAGGGCAACTTCTAGTCAAGATAACCATGAAGTGATAATATGGAAATGAACATTATCTTTTTTTTTATTTTTATTATTTTTTTTTTTTTAACAGGGAGCCTGAGGAGTGTCTTTGAGGGTTGTGAAAGTTTACATATATATACACACACACACACATATATATGCATACAGGAGTGCATACACAAACACTTGCGAAATGGCCAGAGATTGGTAGCCAGGTAGCCTACAGTCAATTCCGATGTCTTGTCAGGGTCTCCTAAGTGGAGTGTTATGGAGCATAAAAGCTAAACAAAGCAAAAAGGAAGAGAAGACTCTTTTATGACTGCTAACTTGTAAATCTTAGCTCAGTAATAGCACTAATTTGCTCTGTTTGAAAGAAAACTAAAAAGGAAGGGGATTTACTTTCCTCACTTGAATTTCATGGAGGTAAAGTTTTGGAGAAAAAAACAAACCAAAGCATCTCAGTTCCATGTAACATGTAGTAGCAAGCATCCAGCCAGCTGCCATTTTGAGGGTAATTTTTTTAATCAGCCATTTCAGTTTTAGATTGGCCTTGATCGTCAGCCTGCTCAGGAGTTTTTCTCCTTATGTATGTGCCTTTGCTGAAGTAGACGTGTTGCTGTTGTCATCATCGTGGTCTAATACACAACTGCTTTCTTCCTCCTGTTGGCTCTTGTGCTAAGCAAGGATAACGTATGCACACACTCACACACTTAATTTTTTTAAAGAAAAAAAGCCCCATAACAAAAATGAATGCATGCTGTGACTTTAAAAATGAAAGAATCAAACATCTGTGGATAATAAATCGATTAATTAGAGTGGATAAAATGAAGGTGAAGGGTGCAGAGCACTCTTTAATTTGAAGATATATGACCTTGTAAGATGCTGCACTTCATTTGCTATTAGATCACACTTCAGAAGGAGCTTTATTAAAATCTGTTCTAGGGTGAGCTGAGGTAAAACATATTGTTAAAAAAAGCTTTTGACAGAGTACGTTATATACTTTAGTCTGCTTCACTGATTTCTGTCACTTTTTATACTACACATGTTGCCGTGCAAGAAAAGTTAAAGGTCTAGACATTTTCATCACATTTCTGTAAGAAACAGAAATTTAAATATTTGAAGTAATAATGGGAGCATTTACTGTTGCTTTGGCTGCAGAGCTGACATAAAAATTCCTAACTGCCTCAGTGCTGAGTAGATTTTTTAAGGGATAATATATCAATTCCTTTTTGTGTTTGTATGTAGCTTTCATTAATGTCAATAGCAGTTATGGACACTTTTTCCAAGCTGGGTACAATTCCCAATCTTGTGTTTTTTCCAATAGCAGTTGTTAGAGATTACTCAAAGTAACTGGGTCTTCCCCGTACAACACAGTGTGTGGGGCTGGGGCAGAGGGGCTGTGTCAGCCAGGCAGAAACGTTTGCTGTGTTGTGGAGGTTTCTTTTTGGCTGTGGAGTGACAGCTTCTCTGAAACTGGGGTCTGAAGCTGATATCCACAGCAATAGCCCTACTAAATCAATAGCAGCGCATGGACCCGTGCCACATTTATCACCTACCTTTGTAAATAAGTCTCAATCTGATAGATGTTTTTTCCCTTACGCTTTTATGGATGTTCATTAGGTGATAAGATTAGATAGACTGACAGATAATCTTCTAGACTCCTTGTCTAAGGTTTTGTTAGCAGCAGCCATTCCTGCAGCAGCCAGAAGAGGGGAATTCAGTCAGCTTCCCCTGGTATGCCTGAGTTTAATTTTTTTTTTTTTTCTTTCTCTTTTGACTGCTATGAGTCATTCCTCTTTACAAAGGTAGTTTCGATAATACGATTCTGTTAACTTTATAAACTCTTTCATTTTCAAGCTCAAGCAACAGGTTTTTGTAAACTGCAGTCCCCCCATCTAGAGACGGGTTTTGTAGTTGAGCTTTGGATCTGAGCCTCTTCCAGAGGGGCTGGGGCAAAGCTTTTTCAGAGCTGTTATGCAGACACAGGTCAGACAGGAAACTTGATTCAGGCTTTGAACTTTCAGGAAGTTTAGTGCCTTTAGGAGCAGCAGAGCCATCACTAGCCAAAATATACACTTCTATAAACAAACAAACAAGCAAGAAATTAATTTTAGATTTCCCAAAATGGGTAGTTGTTTTCTCAGGAAACCTCCCCCTCATTTGAAAACAAACCAACAACAAAACAAATCCTGGATCATAACTTTCAAGTTGACACATATTTATGAATTTATCAGAGTCTTGCAGAGGCATTGAAAAAATGAGGGAGTGGGGGTGAAGTGCTTTTTAAAGATAGCACATAGTTTATATTGTGCCCAGGACTGGAATTTTCTAGCTAGCAAAAATTATGACTGTAGTGCAGACTTGTCCACACCTGTCCTTTATGTAAAACTGAATCAAGGTTAAAGGAATGCTTTCCACCTTTATGCAGTCCTTCAAAGAGGCTAGAAAGGCAAACAGAACAATGTTTTTGGCTCCAGTGAGCATTTCGGCATTGGAGGGCAGGCTCAGGCTCAGAAATTCTTGGGACCCAGTTCAAGCACGGCCCGACATTTGTTACTTTTAATTGCAACTGTGCTGTCGGCTTTGATTACCGGATGTTTCATTTGAGTGGCTTCTCGGTGTTTTGGCAAAAAGAATGTCAAAGTGGTTTATGCAAGGGTACCTTTTCCAAGGTCCTGTTGACTTGAATAGGACTTGTGCAGCTAAATACCTGCATGGTATTTTAAAAATAGAAGTGCTGGCATGACTAAAGCATGTATAAATTAAATTCAGCAAGATCTCAGGGGAGTGCTGCATGAAGTACATAAATATAAAATGAAAGAGTGAAAATGACACTGAAGCTCCTTGCAGGTGCCTTGTAAAACCTACCACACTGCATTTTCCTTGTTTTTTTGTCTGTAGTCATAAATCCCTTGAAACAAATTCCTTTTTGTGGAGTAAACACATGAAAGGATTTGGATCTTCCGGAGTCATAAAGGGAAGTTTTATTTGCAAGTTGGAGGATATAAATGTATATAGCACCGATGCATATATGTGTCATTTGTCATATATGTTAAGTGAATAAGTGTGGTGAGTAAATGTGCTGTTTAACAATTTCTGTTAGTCAATACATTGCAATTAAGTCCTTCTTTCATAAATGCCAAGGAGGAAATGTGTTAGCAAAATAAAGCACACGCCAACTGTATTTAAATGTTCTCCACTGTATTATTTTTTGAGTGTTCTTTCTGTTTTTCTTTTATAGGTAAAGATGAGCCTTCAAGCTATATTTGCACAACATGCAAGCAGCCTTTTAATAGCGCTTGGTTCTTGCTTCAGCATGCCCAGAACACACATGGATTCCGCATATACCTGGAAACAAGCCCTTCAAACAGTTCCCTTACTCCACGCATCACCATCCCTCCTCCTCTGGGACCGGAGACTGTTGCACAGTCCCCGCTGATGAATTTTCTTGGAGACAACAACCCTTTCAATCTTTTGCGGATGACAGGGCCCATCTTGCGTGAACATCCTGGCTTTGGTGAGGGTCGGCTCCCAAACACGCCTCCACTGTTCAGCCCACCACCTCGTCATCATCTGGATCCACATCGCCTTAGTGCCGAAGAAATGGGGTTAGTTGCCCAGCATCCCAGTGCCTTTGACAGAGTTATGCGTTTAAACCCCATGGCAATTGAGTCCCCAGCGATGGATTTCTCCAGAAGGCTCCGAGAGCTGGCAGGAAACAGTTCCACCCCTCCGCCAGTCTCACCCAGTCGCACCAACCCTATGCATCGCCTGTTGAATCCTTTCCAGCCGAGTCCTAAATCACCTTTTTTGAGCACCCCACCACTGCCCCCCATGCCCCCCAGCAGCACTACGCCTCCCCAGCCTCAGGCCAAGAGCAAGTCCTGTGAATTTTGTGGGAAAACGTTCAAGTTCCAGAGTAACCTTATTGTGCACCGGCGCAGTCACACAGGAGAAAAGCCCTACAAGTGTCAGCTCTGTGACCACGCTTGCTCCCAGGCCAGCAAGCTAAAACGCCACATGAAAACACATATGCATAAAGCTGGCTCCATGACGGGCAGGTCAGACGATGGACTGTCTACCACTAGTTCCCCCGAGCCGGGCACAAGCGAGCTCACTGGAGAGGGACTAAAATCCAGTGAGGCAGATTTCAGGAATGAGAGTGATCCTTCCCTGGGCCATGACAATGAAGAAGAAGAAGAGGAGGAGGAGGAGGAAGAAGAGCTTGAAAATGAGAGCCGGCCAGAGTCGAGCTTCAGTATGGACTCAGAGCTGAGTCGTAACCGAGAAAATGGCTCTAAGTCGCTGCCGGATGAGAAATCCCTTGTCTTGGGAAAAGTCATCGAGAATGTAAGTCTAGGTGCCATCCAGCAATATAACGACATGCTAGCTGAAAAACAGAAGAGGAGTGGCTTCATGAAAAGGTCTTCTGACCAGCGAGACTTGTGTCCTCGAGACCTCTGTCAGAGAGATCCTGGTGATGAAGACTCAGTGGTAGGAGAGCTGGACCGCACTGAGGAAGGGACAGTTAACGGAAGAAACTTTGGCCCGGGTGAACCCTTCCCAAACTTGTTCCCCCGCAAGCCAACACCTATCACAAGCCCCAGCTTAAACAATTCCTCTAAAAGAATAAAGGTAGAAAAAGATTTGGACTTGCCACCAGCAACGATAATACCTTCTGAAAATGTTTACTCCCAGTGGCTGGTAGGGTACGCGGCATCGCGGCACTTCATGAAGGATCCATTCCTTGGATTCACAGACTCCCGACAATCCCCCTTTGCGACCTCTTCTGAGCACTCGTCAGAGAATGGGAGCCTG
>JAAGNO010008426.1:16730-35119 GCA_033439905.1 Ceryle rudis | reverse complement strand
TTTTTTGTCAGAAATGGCCTACAAAAATGTGCTGTTCCCACAGGGCTCTAAATAACTTCAAAGTTGCCTGGACCCCTTGCATCAAGGTTTTACCAGGTATGGTTGAACCAGGCTGGATGGTTATTGCCTATTCACGTGAAATGAAATTCTGTTCCCATAAAGGTGTCTGAGATGACATCCCACAGCTTCCCCACAGATTTGAGAGAGAGAGAGGAGATTTTTTCCCCACTTTCAAACGAGATGTGCTACACATCTTCCCTCTCCTAGCCACCCTGCACTCACTGCTCACTGCACCCTGCCACTGCCCTCTGGAAGAAAGTTGTTTATAGCAAAAAGTGAGAGCTGTTGCATCCACTTTGACATAAAATAGAGAAATGGTCTGCTGTTGAAGTAAAATTGGTCCAGGCACAGCCCTTCTCTTCCCTGTCAGAACAGGACCTACTCCGTGTACAGGTCTTGCCAGTCCATGTTATTAGCTGCTTTGCTGCTGTTCACTTCTAATTGTACATTCCATGAATTTCTGAATGTTTGAGTGACTGGGATGAAATCCTGTGCCTTTTGATTTCTCTCTTCTTTTCTGTTCTTTTTCTCTCTCTCTCTCTCATGCTCTATTCCTTTTGGGTCGAGGGGAAGACAGGTGGCAGAAGAGACACTGATGCTCTAGTGAAAGGGAGAAGGAGAAAATGCTCACTACTCTCGCAGGAAATGACAGTAACAAAAACAACCAAAAAAATATTGCCCTGCCAAATTCTTCTTCTGGTTTCATTAGTGCAATTGGAGAGGCATGGATGTGACAGCAGGGAAAATTTGGTCCAGCTACCTAATGGATAGATATATGTCTTCCTGGCTTCAATAATGACAAGACTCCTGGACAAATTCTGGATCTCAATTAAACTGATATAAATCAGGAATTATTAATCACTCCTAGTCCTGGATTACTCCAGCGTAGCTGAGGCTAGAATGTGATTCCCTAAAGGCACTTTTTCACTTTCTGGTGAAAATTCAGATCTCTGGTGTTTGTATAAATCCTGAATCATGTCACAGAACTCAGCAGAATCCCTTGGACATGCATCAGTGTAAAAAAGATAAGAAGTTAACCATGTATTTTCAGTCCACTATTTGTTGATTTAAGAAAGAATTCACCTTTCATTTTAGCGTAAATTGCTTAGGAGCTCCAGTCTCTCTATTGTTTTTAATTATCCAGGCCAGCTAACACCAGCAGTTGCCTAATTTTGTGACTTGGATCACTTAAACTAACAATAAGTCACCCAAAAGCACAAGGGTTGTGTTTCTGCAGACTGTAGTGATAATGAAATGGCCATCCTTCTTGCTTAGAAGAATTGTAGCTTACTAGGCCATAAGCACAATATAACATAGACATAAAATAGCTAGAATGCTGACATAGTTCTTTTCACAATTTAAATAGTTTTTAATTATTATTTTAAGGTTGAATTTATTATTTTCATTGTGTCTAGTCCTGCTGCCTTTGAAGTCCAGAGCAAAACTCCAGTCAACTCCCTTGGCAACAGGACAGATCTGAGAACCTAGTTTTAGAAAGAAAAATACTGATTTTTAAGGAAAAGATCAAAAAATCAGCATTTCATCCCAGTCCTATGTAAAAGACAGTCCAAGGTTTTGTTTATCACAGGCAAACTCATTTTTATGGTGCTCTTTGTATTTTAGAACTGCAAAGCAAAGTAACGTTGATTTAAGTTGTTTGCATTTGTACCGGCAAGGCAAAATATTTTTATTACCTTTTTCTATTACTTATTGTATGAGCTTTTGTTGTTTACTTGGAGGTTTTGTCTTTTACTACAAGTTTGGAACTATTTATTATTGCTTGGTATTTGTGCTCTGTTTAAAAAACAAGAGCACTTTTTTTTTTTATTATGGATAAAATGTTGAGATGGCTGGAGGTCATTTCAATATGGCTTAGTGAAATATTTATTGTTCCTTTTATTCTCTGTACAAGATTTTTGGCCTCTTTTTTTTTCCCTTATTGTCACAATGTTGAGTTCAGCATGTGTCTACCATTTCATTTGTACGCTCGTTCAAAACAACGTTTGTTCCAGTTTCAAGTTATAAAAATAAATCGGACATTTGACTTGATCTCCAAATCTTGTCTTTCCTGGTTTTTTTTTGAAATTGAGGGGTGGGAAGTGGAAAAAATAAAGAAGTGAGGAGTTGAAGCTTCAGTACAGATGACAGAGCTTGTGCTGTATTTTTTGTCATTTCTCATGGGAGTCAATCAGGAGAGAATTCTTGCTTAGGGAGAGCACGTGAGCACTTCCATGATGCTAAAGTGGGTGCTCAAGTCTTGCTTATATCCCTTAGACTTAAATATAATGTAATGTATTTCCTGATTAGGAGCCTTGAAAGAAAATGGTAGAGTGAAACAGTCAAATTTCTCATATGAAATGATGTTATGTTTGGGGCAATTGGCAGTTTTCTGAAGACGGTCAGAAGAGCTTTGTGTTTGTTAATGTGTTTCACTTCTTGGATAACAATGCAAATAGGAATAACACTTACCAGTTTAACCAGGAGCTGAATTTGGGCCACTAACAGTATATTATTATGGGAGAAGCACCAAAATGTAACTGCAGCTAAACATCTGCTCCTCCTCCTCATCTAGAGACGAAGGCATGCACAGTTCAAGGCAGAATTCTGCACAATTTGCAGTTTGAGGATAAGCGTTGACAGCTACAGGCAGTTCACTGTCCTGATAGTCTTTATCAAGCCAACCTGTTAGTGAATGCGTGGAAATCATAAATGAGAGAATTGTTATTCAAACCATTACTGGAAAGCTCAGGAAAGATTTGGAGTGTCAGAGACCAGATTCTGATTTCCTGGAGGCCCTAGTCCAACATACCATGTAACAGGCTTGTGATTCAAAGCAGGTGGGTAATTGAAACTCATTTCAAAGGAACTGCTTGTGGACTTTAAAGTATTTGGCTTAACTCAGAAGTCAGAAGGGGAAGCTAAGTGGTTTGTGCTACAGAAGAGCTCCTACAGATGGTCCCTTCCTGATCTCAGGCTCCCTGAATCTACAATCTAAATTTAGGTATGTGTGTAAATGCTTTGTTGGATCAAGGCTTCAGAGTGATATAAAAGTTACAGGCTTTGAAAAGTTGCACTTATGAAAAACCAGTGAAAATTAAATCAGAATCCGATGCTGACAATTATATTGGGCAATAGTTGATGCTGTAATTCCCCAAATGCCACGTTCGTTTTGAATGCCTTCTGCAGTGAGCTGTAAAGGCTGTTGCATTTTACCTCTAAATTTTGTACGGTTTGCATTTGAATGGGGTGTATTTGACACCCCATAAACATGACTTACTCTAGTGGAGCTTTATGCTGCTGTGTCATTTTGTCAGCTTTAAAGGCATTGCAGGCCTTGCAGATGTTGATGTGGCATTTGAAGCTTTAGTGGCAGCAGGCACTGTTATGCATCCTGGCCTGTGGCTGAGAGGGTGTGGAGGCATGAGGGGACTTCCTGTCCACTGCCTCTGCTAGGGCAGGTGGTATCCTGCCCAGCAAGGAGAAGCATGGACCTCTCAGGAATAGTAATGCCTTAACTCATCACTGTTGGATTTGCTAGAGCTTGTCTGTCAGAGCTCTGATTACTCACACATGTTGGCATAAGGAAAAAAGCAGGATTAGGACCTTTTGACAGAGGAAATGTGAGAAATCACACAAACAAGGCTGCAAACAACTAAATCCAAATGAGTCTCTTTGCAGCATCCTTGGGTTGGATACTCTTGTTTCACACATTATTGTGTAATCCAGGAAGAACTGTATTATAATCAGGGTAAGAGAAAGATTTAGAAAAATCTTTGTGAAATCCAAATGAAAACAATGGAGTTCAAACTTTGGTATGAAAGGAGAGGTAATTTAAGTCAGCATTGTAATTATTATAATGAAGATATATGTTATGAAGGTGATTTAATTTTCCAAGTGTCTTATTCCTCACACTGATTGTACACCATGCTGCTTCTCTGAATTCAACAGATTTATTCCTGATTTACTTAAGTATTCCGTGGGATGGAATCTGGCTTAGTGAGTTTACATACAAAAAATTTTGATAGGAACATATAACAGAATAGCAGCAGCCATTGAACTCTGTAATTGAGACATTTCCACCAGAAAGTGGAGTCTAAGAGTTACATTTACCCTATCAAAGGACAGAAAGATACCATGTGATCTGTATGTCCAATTAAAACAGCTTCAAAACTGAGCACTCGGAATGAAAAGCTTGTGAACAGACCAATAATTATACACCAAAATCACTCAGGATATAATTCTGAATAATGAATATATTTGAGAAAATTGCGATCTATTTGCAGACAAGTTGTAAGCAAAAAGGAGGTAACATTTGCCTAATAATTGATTTGCTCTGAATTATTCTCCTAGCTCAGCTAAACACTCACCTTTGGCTACACAATGACAACATGCATTTCACCATCTGATAGATGACAGGCGATTCTCAGGGATCACACATTTTAGAGATTCACTCCCTTTTCCCATCCACTACCAATGCAAGATTATTTCTTTCAGTACATTTCCTAAGTAGGACATTATGCAGAGCAGAATCAGAGCAGAATAAAATCTAATTTTATACCTACCCATTGGAGGAAAAAAAAAAAAAAAAAAAAGTCCGGTAAGAAAAGACTGCACACAGTTTTATCACTGTCAATTTCCCAATGGGTTTAATTACAGTATATATCAATATGGTGATACATTTATTGAAAGTGGACACATGCTTCAGGGTTTGGTTGGACTGTAGTTTGAGTCTGGGGCTACTTCCAAAAGATGTTCTATTTCCCATTGTGTTACATAGTGCATTGATTTACAGCTTACTTTTTCTGCACAAAAGTTCGATGTGGGTTTCCTTTTATGTGTAGCTTTTTATTAATTTCTGATTCTGTCAGGATACCTGTGACATACCTCCTGTGCAAGTGAAGACCACCTACATATTTTCATGTAGATTTGCCAAGTGTCAGTGCTATTATGGTAGAAGTCATAGGTGTCATCAGAGAACATCAAAACTAATGAAATTGTGAAGGAAAACAATCATGTTTTAATGATTCCTATAAACTGATTAGGAATTAAAATAATGCAAATAATACACATTGCTCTTCAAAAATGTTTAAGGCACAAAGAATGGATGTCCAATGACTAACAGCTACATGTGAGTGAGTGTGCAAAAACTATGTATACATCTCTGAGTACATAGATTAAAATTTCAAGTTTACTTGTAGAAATATAGAGTATAATATTGATTTAATTTTAATTTCTCCTAATTAACAGACAAGTGCAGCTGACCTCATATTAGTCCACATCCCTATATCCTTAAGAGTGCCAGTTACTTCAGCAAAGCTGATTTAAAATAGATATTGAAGTGATAAATGCAAATCCCTGTTTCCCCTCTAGAAATCACAACTGAAGTAGCCATTGCATGTTGTCAATATCCATATAATATTCCAGTAGACACTATTAAGATCCCTAAGATGATGTTCTTTACTAGAAACCAATGATCATAAAGAAAATTTCAGCGACTAGCCAGTCTAATCTGAGACATATGAAATTTTCACAGTACTGAAGTACCATTAGGAGGTATAATTATATTTCTTACTGTTAATTTATATGAAAAGATGGATAAAACCACCTGTGTGTTTGGGGGATGTGGGGCTTCACTCATCACAGGGTACAGGTCTTTCTGCTGGTGTGAGATGTGGAAAGATGAGCGAAACTAAGACAAATTATGAAAACCAAGCAGACGTGTAAACACTCCAGAACCAACTCTCACTATTTAACTCTCCGTGAGGTGACAGTGAGAAGAATTTTTGGAGTGAAGAAGGACTAAAGGAGTAAAGCCTTCATATGATATATTCCCAATGTGAACTATCAGTAAAACCAGGGAAAATTGATATTGATAGCAATAGTAGTTTCCATTCAGTGCATGGCTGCAGCAATCTAATCAGAAACCAGGCACTTATCACAGAATACTTTGAATTCTTAGCAATGATGTAACATATGCAGCTTGACTGAGAAAAGCATCATTTCTGAAAAATAGCCCCAAATGACTGACAGAATGAAATGATACAATTCCAGAATTAGAAGAGGAGGGGGAAGGAGATATTAAGATATATAAACAAGGGAGACAATCATGTTTCACATGGTAATAATGTTCAGATGAAAGGAATGTGTTGGAGGATCATTGATGAATCAAGCCTGTTAGACATTTCAAAAGCCTAAGTGAAATGGGAGTTTAAATCCCATTTTAGAGGTAACTTGAGTTCTAAGACACACTGATTTTTAACAAGCCTTGAATTTCCAAATGACTTTTTAAAATAAGGCAGTGGTCCAAAATTATTTTAGAAAAAATCTCCTGTCATAGATATTCTACTCATATTCCAATGGCTTAAATTATTACTTTTAACGTCTGAACATTTTTGAACATAGAGAAATTGGATTGTCAGACTCAATCCTGTATCAGTTTGTGGCTTAGCTTTCTTTAGTAAAAACAGATATAACTCCTAGCTCCCCATATTTCAGGTCTAGAAACCCATCACTGTACCCCACAGATAGCACAAATTTAGGGTAAATAGTGCATGGCTAGAACAGTGCTCTATCCATTTCACTAGGTATGAAAGACTGCAGAGTCATATCCAGATCAATACAGCTCATAAGTGTTTCAGTAGCTGTATGGAGAAACTCTCAGAATGACACTAGTAGAAACCTCTCTACCTGCAGGAGGTTCCAATTTTGCATTGCATTTGCAAATTTGGCTCATTGCAGAGACTCTTGAAGTAATAGCATGAAATCTTAACTATTTAAAATGCCCAAACTACCAGAGACTAACACCACAAACTTTTATGTTGATGAAAACACATTTTGAGTAAACGTCACATCTCTGTAGCAAAAAAACATTCACTGATGAAAATGTTTCTATGTACATGCTAGTTATGAAGTCTGATACGTGAAGTATTTGCAGTCTACTCCTCTGCCATAATTTAGCCTTTTTAAGAAAGAGTTGCAGGATAGCTTTCATGGGTGCTCTTCATCCACTGTAGCACAGTCAGGTGGATTAACCAGTTCTCTGATAACAGATCAAGCGAGTCTGAGAAGAGAAGACGACCTCATCAGAACAATTTCAATTGCCACATCTTGTTCTACAATGATGTTTGACTATGGCTGTAGAATGTCTTTTCCATCCGTGATACTATGATACTCTGGCAGATGTAAGCAGAACAGGGGTAATGGCCAATGGAGATGTGGATATGTTTATGAAGGTGGATTCTCTTCCCAGATGTGGATCTGAAAACAGATTTTCTTTTTTAATAGCAAGTAGAGAAATGTATTTTCTAATTCTGCTTTCTGGGGGAGCAAACCAAAATGGGACATTGGCTGGTGTAAATCAGCATTGGGCTGTTGTGCCAAGTCAGCTACGTTTACTTACTTATCACCTGAGAGTTACTTTCAGATTTGTGCTATCCATTCCAGCCTCATAAATTGTTTTAGTATCTCATATATTTTTTAGAAATACTAAGGTGTTCTTCAGAATTTTAAAGCAGGAAGTGTTTTAAACCAAACTACCTTGATTGCTTTGTGATACTAAGTGTGACTTCCTCAGTAAGTCAAGTAGGAAGTAGTAGATCTCGGTAAATTAAGTAGACTCTGCATGTCAGTAGGAACTTCTGTGTTCTGTGTGAATGATCTGCCAGCAGAATTAAGTAGCTTTTTTTGTCATTTCAGTCTGATGTAATCTCTCAAGCAATTTTTCCCAAAAGGATGTCCTTGTCTTGTGTACATGCAGAAACTCTGGCCACAGAGTTCACATGATTTTCCATACTCAGACACTGTTTCATTTGTTAGCTGTAATTCAGATGTGATTTCATGTTACCACTTTAATCCTGGTGATGAGTGATTCCTCAATGTAAAGCCAGTACGTTTCTCTTCACTGTGCTGTTTTCCAGCAAATGAGGTTTTGGTCATTCTTCCTCTGGTCAGGCAAGACCGGGCCTAAACTGTTAATGTGAATAAGTTTTTACAGGTAATTGTGCCTCATGGGAAGTTTCTAGGTTCTTGCAAAACACTCCTGGCACAGAGGACTGGTGTTCTGCTTCTGCAGTTCTCTCACATGATAGCTGCTTAAACAAAATAGGAGTTTAAGCAAAAATTAATTTAGATTCTCTGAGCACAAAGGACACTAGAACAGCCTGCATACCTACAAGTAAAGTGTTGTTTGGCTTGCCTCTGTGGCTAGCAGCCACACATCATATTTCAGTTTGTTTGAATTCCTACATGCTCTTGATTTTCTCTTCAGTGTACGTTTTCTGTTAAGGGAAAGAAAGAGACATACAGCCCGAGGGAAACAAAGCCATCTTGGAGGAGCTGCTCTCAAATGACAGCAGGTTTTAAGCGGTCAGTACTGGGAGTAGTTCCGTGCAATGTTTCATTATAACTTCCCATGTTGGGTAGGAGAGAACACATTATTTTTGTACACCAAACCAAGCTGAGAGAGATCAAAAGTGTGTTGAAGGTTGTTGGTGGTGTTCAAAGTGATATTAACATCTCATTAAGTTCACTAAGCAGCCATAGGTCAGAAAAAAAAAGGGTATGAAGGATCACAAATGGCAAAGACACGACAACGTCCTGTTGCAAAAAAAAAGGCAGATACCAGCATGGGATATATCAACAAGGGAGTAGCCTGCAAGTGACATGATGTACTCTGTCCACTCCAGAAGCCAGCATTGGTGAGGACTTTGGTATTCCAGCTGTGGGTTCAGTTCTTACAATTCAAGAAAAATGTAGGCTAGCTGGAAGGGAGCAAAGGGAATGATCAGAACTCTACAGTGTATATTTGATGAGGAAATATTGAAATAATTTGGATTGTTTATCCAAAAAAAGAGCAGAAGGAGCCAAAGTGAAGGAGAGAGATAACTCTTCGCAAGTAGGGATAAACACATTGTAAAGATGCCGCTCCATGATTTCATATGCCTCCATGGCACCTGTAAGAAGAAGCATATCCACTGGATTTTCACAAGGAATTTCACCTTGTGCGGCTCCCAAATCCTTTCCCTGGCAAAACTTTCCTTTTTGCACAAATAAGTGGTCATGTCTCCCTTGACTGGCATCTTAAAAGAGCAAAGATTTAAAAAAATATTTACTAAACAAGGGAGTTTAATGGCAATACTTGCCTTCACCAAGGATTTATCAAACTTAAGTAGAGGCCTGTAGACTGCTCAGACCTGGTGTAAGCTAGTGCAATATAATCTTTGAAAGAGTTTCTCCTTCTTCCACCAGACCCAAATTTAGCCCTTAATTTGTCAAAGGAAAATGTAAATTAGCCTAATTAAACATACAGTTCAAGAAATCAAGATACTGTTTTTATACTATATTGGTCTATATTAAAATATCAATGTAAGACAGTTAAAAGCAAAGGGGGCAATTAATGTCTTTCCCTGGAAAGGTGTGAAAGGTACCTGTCAGGTTTCATTAAGTGTATTTATTCTTTCCTTTCAAATTGTATTTCATTTGAGCAGACCACTCTTCTGGGTTCATGGTGACAGAAGACAACAGAACTGCTGCAATCATCCTACACAGCAAAAGTTGCCCATTAGTGAAAGATAGGGAATCCTGAAAATTAAATACTTTATTGTTGATGCCTCTGAAATAGCCCATATGCCTATAACTCTCTCAGAAAAGCAGTGCTGGAACTTGCTACCTCTGGCTTTGTGAGATGCTTAATATCTTTGGGCAGCACATAAAAACAATAAGAGAAAAAATAGTTATTATTGTAGCTATATGAAGGACAGAATGATTAAGTTATTTGTTCAAGATCATATGAAAAACTTTGCAGAGTAACTAGAAGTTTTGTGCAGATCTCCCGAGTTCATATCTGGTGGGTTGTGATCTTGTTCCTTGGTCCTAAAGCAACATCCATCCTTTGGTAGATGTGCTGTTATGGCAAGAGACTTCTGAAGGTGTAAGAAAAGATGTTTTTCCATATAAGCTTCACCCAGAGCTTGTCTGAGTCAGTGAAAAATGTCCCACTGAAACCAATAGGTCACCTAAAAACTGCAAGGGGCAAGGCCATCCTCTGCTTTCAGGGGCAGCACAGCATGACTGTGTTGGACCGCAAGGGATCAGCCTGACTTTGTCCATCTAACACACCTGCCCATCACCGGGAGAGCCTGACCTGCTGTGGAGAGAAAGAAGGAGCTGGGGGGAGTTTTTCTACTGGACTTGCTGTAGTGGAAGAATGGGGCTAAAGACAAAAGAAGGGAGAAGAGATGATGGGCAAGGAGGAGGATCCTGGTGAAACCTGTGATGTGCTTTGTGTGTATTTCTGTGAGTTCCTTTGGAATGAGTATTGCAGGGCTGTGATCACAGCCGTGCAGTTTGCAAATAACCAACAAATGTGAGCAGCCATAAGTCTCTGAGTTGTGACCTTTGATGGTGGAATAGATTTCCCTCGTGATGCTGAGATTCTTTGACAGCTGAGCCTGACTCCAAGTTTACATGTTTTGTCAGGCCAACATCTCTCAGGGTTTGTGGTTAGTGTGGCCTTGGTGACAGTCACTGTTTTCATTTCAGCCCCTGAAAGAGATGCTGGTCTGCAGCAGCAATTCTTTGGCTATTTCTCCAGCTGAAAATCTGCACATCTTTGAACCTGATATTTTCTTCTCAGTGCTTTTTAATGTTATATGGATTTTTAAGAAGTATAATTTATGTCAGTGCCACTTAATGATGCACCTTTAACCAAAGATAAAACACTACTCATGTTGCTTCCGATTTAGCCTTTTTGGCCCGGTTGCTGCAGATCATTTTAGCAAGGGAAAGGTTGTCTGCAGTATGAATCCCCCAACCAGTGAAACTACTTTGTCTTAATTACCTTAGGACGAGAGAGTGCCCCTGAAGCAATCATCTTTGTTTGTTAACACACCCTATCTGCTGCACTACTCCCCATAAATAAAACATGACCAAGATTACAATGTCATGTTCCCGTGGACTCCAGACCCTGGTAACTGCTCAAGTAGAATGCACAAAAACATCCCACAGCAACCCAGTGCATATTGGAGGGCATATAGAAGGGATGTTTCTCATTCCTAAGCAACCACATGCATACCGGCTTCTAATATTAAACACGATGTTTGCTCGAATGCTAACACGACGTATAAGACATACTCTTTCTCGCCTTTGTCTTGGGTAAACGGCAGATCCCAGGCCAGATCTGTAGCTGCTAAAAACCAGCAGACGCTCCAAGATGTGGCCCAAATGTTTACCCTCTGCAGATTGCCTAATTGGAGCTCGTACCCGCAGTGTTAGCAATTACCAAAGCGTTTGCAGGAGAGGGTTGTAGGTGACTTTTTAAAAAAGATTTAAGGATTTGCAAGTGTTTTGTCTTGGTTTTCCTTTGTTTTTCTCTCTGTTTGTCCATTAGCACTCTGCCAGTGTTGCTGTGTTCCTCAGGAAGGATAGCACTTGATTGCCTAGGCTAGGACAAAAGAATACTATAAACAAATAGACTGGCCTCTTAAATATCTGCGAGAGGGAAGAAACAACTGCGAAATATTTTCCCAGGCTTTGATTTTCAGAGACAAAAATGGAGGATAGAGTCACTCCTGCACTGAGTAGTGTCTTACTCTGTGGTCAACCTCACTCAAATTAAGGGGCACTGTAGGGTTAAAGATGGCTTAATGGAGGTTAAGAAAAAGGCATTACAAAATCACCTCTTTTGAGAATAATTTAGGGCTAGAGTAAGGGGTGGAATGAAGCTGCTCAGCTCAGAAATATGCTCCTGCTCATTAGGAGGAAGGCATATTTTGCTGTTATTGTTAGGAGGCTTCGGCTTTTGGTGCAGTGGCAACCTGGACCAGCGTGGACAGTAGGGAGGGAGGGCTGGTTTGAGATCTGGCACCTTCTGCCTGTTCTGCTGGGCTGCCTCAGAGCCACGTGGCTTTAAAAAAGTGGAGGAGGGCTCTTCTGGTTGTACAGGTTACCTCTATCACAGAAATGCTATGTTACATCTGTATTGCATATTTATGTGTGTTGGGTCCAAGTAAGTTAATTTCAACATACTCTCAACTCCCCTCCTCCCCCGTCTTCTTTTTCTTAAAGAAACAATGTTTTCCATTTTGTTTCCTTCTGTTCTTAAAAAAGCTCCATTAATCCTGATAAAAAACTGCCTTCCATTCATCCACAGATCAGCTACAAAGCTCATTGGTGATGCTTGTTTTTCAAGTGGTTCAGCACAGTTCTTATTCATAGAAGGTCCACAGTGAAGATCCAAGATGTGGAAAGAGTACAATTAAGAAAAGGTCTCTGCAGACTGACAAAGAGACATCTGAGGTCTGTAAATTATGTGGGTGGATCAGGATGGGTGAAATGATGTTAGCTGGAAAAGGTCAGAAACATTTTTTCACCCTGTGTGCAGGTAAGCTGCAGAACTTCTTGCTGTATGTTTCTAAGGGTTTACATGCCTTAAAGGGGAGGCTTGGCAAGCTCACAGAAGAGAAACCTTCCTGAATAGGCAGAAACCATCTCTGGTCTAGGAAGTTGCTGTGCTACAAAAGCTGGAGACTGTAAGACTATTTAGAGAAAGGTTACACATGTTGCCTTGATCTTAGATGCTTCATACGCACCTGTATTTGGGCACTGTTGGAGAAAGAAGTTACAGACTTCTGTGCCGATCCCTCACATTGCTGCTATGATCATACTCAGGGGCTGACAGTCAAATCAATATGGCTGGTGGTACAGGCTGGTGTAGGTCCTTCAAGGTATTGTTTCCGTTTAAGGCTCAGGGTAAGCCCACATGAGACACGGAGCAGGATTAACCCACTTCATCTCCCCCTCCCAGGGGAGGATAAAAAGGGGAATAAGGAAAAAGAAAAAATGCCTCACCCAAGATTGAAAGTTAAGACTATAACAAATTTAATGAACAATAGGAGAAAAACAGAAAAAGGAATATTAAGGGAAGAAGGATGTGGAACTGTATACAAAATGTGCTCTCAGATGGTGATGGATTGTGTGGTGCATGTAGAGCCAGGCCCAGCCCTGCTGAGATGCCCTCACAGTCGCAGAGCCCAGGAAGGGAGAACACCCCAAACTTCCGGTCTCCTTGTTATATGGAGTGTGGCAGGGAAGGAGAGGGAATAACAGCTGCCCTCTGACTCCTCAGGGTCACCACCTGTGTCTCCTCATTCAGTTTATTCATCCTTAAACCACAACAGGTACCTTTCTAAATTTTTTTGAAGTGATCTTCAAAGGTTCTAGTAGTTGGGGCTATTGTGTATACTTGCGACTGTGATGCTCTATTTTTTTCATTCAGAATATCTCTGTTTCTAGGGCCCATATTAGACAAAAAAATATTTCACTATGTCCAGACAGCTTTCAGCATCTCTGCTCAGAGAATCAGTTGTACCAACTGCCCTGGTGTTTTTTGCGAGAGAGACAAACATCTCTTGCAGGGGGAACCAACAGCTCTTTTTATACAGGACACCAAACAGACATCAGAAAGGGCACACTGCTGTCTGACAGGCTGTTCCATGGATTATCAAAGGCAACTGCCTGACACTGCCTTGACCTACTGTACACTTTGGTCAGGCCACGCATTTCATTCATTTGTGATTTCAGAGGTGATTTTTGAAGGCAAAACCTCTTTTCTTGACTAGTTGCTCTAAATGCAGGACTCTAAGTCTCTGTAGAATACTCCAGTCCTTTTAATGATTTGTGCCCTGTCAGTTATGGAGTTCCATCTTTTCCCCAGTACTACAATAAAATGATATTTCCCTCTCTTATGATTTCTTCCTACTGCTGTACTTTAAATTTTGTTTTGTTTGTTCAGTGCTGTCTTGATAAATTCAATCTTGTTCTTCCTGGTTTTCTCTCTCATCTTTGTCTTTATATCGTTGTCCTGATTTACAAAAATCTGATTTATTTTTTGAGCTTAAGTCTTTATATCTCTCTTCTTATCTCTTGCAGTTGCCTTGTTTTGTCAGATACTTCCCTGGCTTTTATCTGGCATCTTGCAGCCTCTCTTGGCAACTTTCTGCTAAGTGTCTTCTATTTCTTCATTTGTAGCACTATTATTCAGGTGGGCTTTACTCTGAGATTCACTATCTTTCATCAGTCAGGATGGTACACTGGAAGTTAGGTAAGCACTAAAATTTTTTATTTAAAATCTATCAGGATAAAATGTGTAAAAAATGAAGGGAGTGGAAAAGAGGGATGGCCAAAGCAATAGAATAATCTCTAGTCAAAGTTTACTGCAAGAAGAATCTGCTGGACAACAGCTTTTGGTTTGTAGGGAAATATGGGGTGGGGGGAAAAACATCTCCCTATTGTATCAAATCAGCGTAGCTCTAAATCTCCTCAGCTGAGATTTTGGCCCTGGCTGTTACTTCATTTATCTTGCTCAGAGGCCTATCATCTGCAGAATATTTCAGTCATTTTGCAGCTGGGGAGAGAAACCTGTTGGGGCAGATTTATGTGTCCGTGCAGAGGAGTAAGGATATATTGTGAAGCTGCCTGTGCCCAGGTGTGCGGTGCTACGGGTGGAGCTCCTCAGCTGTTTCCCTCTCCCACAGGCAGCTGTGTGGGCAGTGGCTGGGAGGGACAACTGAGCTGCCACGGGGAGGGCTATAGGTTGCTGCTGTTTAAAGAGGGAGGTAGATGATGCTTTCTGCCCCTAGGAAGGGGGTAGGAGGGGGACCCTGTGCTGCTGGGGCCGTATCTGAGCTTCTCAGCCTCCCAGGACTGCTCCTGGGCTGAGTCGCTGTCATCACCTACTGCTGTCCTGGGGCTGTGCCTGGAGGCATGATCTGAGTCATAATTTGTTGATGAAAGGATCTCATAATGCCGAAAGTCTGAGTTATTGAGCTCTGAGTCCTGTTAATTAGAGGTTGGTAATCCAGAAAGGAGGAGGACCCTAAAAATCACATTTTGTCCTATGTTGGTTATCTGAGGCCAGTGCTTTCACATACTGGCACTAGGGGAGACTCCAGACAGACCAGAGGAGTTAGCAGACAGAAACTGGCCTTGTAAATCTGAACTGCCAATTTTTGCAACAATGAACAAAAATGTAATTGTTTAACCAAATGTATGTGTCATAACTTGGTGACCTCAGTGAATACACTTTAATTAATTCCTTTTGTTGCTTTTCACCCCTTTCCCCCTCAAGCAATTCCAAGTTTTTGAAAACAGCCAAACAAAGTCTGTTGTGATTATTATGTATCTGACAGAACTGTGAATGACCCACAACTATAAAAACACAATATACCAGCTCCCGTCTTTGGCTTTTAGGCAGGACTAGCAGTAGCCGTTACTGGGGTAATGAGAACTTCTCAAGTCTCACTGTGGTGTGCTGCAGTTATCCCCTAGGGTGAAGCTGTGGAAGAGCTGTTCAGCTGCTCTGAGCCTGCACCCTTTCCCTGAAATCAGGGGAGCCAAGATGATGCATATCAGCTCTGGGTTTGGCACAAAGATATTTGCTTTTGCCTTGGGAAAGGGACAGTCTGTAACTGTACCATTCAAGTTGGAAACCTGGCCTAAAGGCATGAAGCACAAGTGATTATAGGAACTGCAACTAGGATGGAGCTATGGAAGCCCTTCAAACAAGTCTGAAGAAAATAAAACGTTCAGAAAGACTGGGTGATGTGGAAGATAGACCAAAAAGGGGATAGACCAAAAGAAGCAAGGAGAGAGAGAATGAGGAAAGCATGGAAATGAAATCCAGGCCAGGGAAAAGGGCAGGCAATGCGAAAGAGCGGGGTTTTGTGGGAGGTGGGTGTCAACAGAGTGGTTAGACGGGTTTCAGTGCTGGCCACCTGTGAGGGAAGGGGGAAAGATTTACAAATTGGAAGTACTTGTTTCCCAGTTGGGATAATAAGGCATAAGAGCACCAGGAGGTCCCAGAAAGGTGGAAAGTGGTATGATCTGAGGCAGAGAGCTTTGTGGGCTGGTAAAGTGTGTTTGAGTTTTCATTGCAGATGCAGGTGAAGAAAGGGGCTTGATTGAACAGGTAGCTAGTCTGTTTTTGCAGACCTATGGAGAATTTTCTAAACTCAAAAGAGGATCAGAGTAAGGCAGACCTTTGAAAATAACTAAATGGATGATCTCATTCCATTATTTTTAACTCCATATACCATTGATAATTAATTTGTCTGACACCATATTGATTTTCTGTCTCTTGTTTTATTGTCAGTGTTTGTTTGCAATATATAACTGGCAAAGTTACAATTAACCCATATTGCCCTGTTCAAACACATCTGTGCATGTTTAGAAGCACACATGAATATGCTGCCTTGAAACAATGCTTGCAAAGTTCAGTAAAATGCTCATGTCTGTACTAATGAAAAAAATTATGAGGGGGTACTTTCATGGATGAAGGTAGAGCTAGAACTGAAACTATACTGAGCCCTATTTGGGAAAGAGAGTGGATATCTCATAATGAAATTATTCCTGTATCACCCATATCTAGAACAAAAGATCTGTACAAAATATTCTTCTGTAGATTTTACCTAGCTGATTACCATTTCTGAAGGGAATACTTGTGTTCAAGCCAAATCAGGATACTTTGCATTTCTTGAAAGAACTTCCCTTCTGATAACATTTGAAATTTTGATATGCACATGCTAAACATGTGATTCTCTGTTTTTTCTTAGTAGCCAGACATTGTTTTCATTGTATTAAATGTCAGCTTTCTTACTTTTCAAACATCTAATTCTGTTTTAATATGAGTATTTATACATGAACATATACACATATATTCTCCCTTTTCTCTAATGTAGTTTTTCAGTCCCACAGTGTCAACCTCAGCCAGAAGGAACAGCAGTTCCTTTGGGTAATTTGCAACAGAATAACTTAAATGCTAAACCCAAACAAGTAGCAATGCCCTCCTGTGCACCTTGGCTTCTGCACTGTCAGTTCTGCATGGCAGAATGGCTTTGCTTTGCCATCAAAATTCACAGGGTCAACCGGAGACAATCCCAGAGAAGCACCTCCCAGCCGTGATAAGAGTGCTCACAGTCCCCTTCTCCTCCCAGCTGTTCATTCTCCTGCAACTGAGAAACCCAGACTTCCAAAATGTTTAATCCATCTGCAGTTTCCCTGACAACTGCCCGAAACTGTCCTTCCCAGCTGCCAACAGCTCTCAATACATCCTGGACAAGCTGACTAAACATCCTCCTTCCTCTTGTAATATATGCCAACAATCATGGCCACGCGGTGTCGTCACATCTTGTGACTGCTCCTGGATTTTACATAACATTATGATTTGGATGGAACTCAGTACTTAAGTTCATTCTTATTTGTGAGTAGGTCTGTGGTTAGTGTTGGTGTCATTTGTGTTCATGCTGGCATAAGCACCCGGGTATCTGGTAGGACAAGTAGTGTCCTAGCTCTGAACCCCCAGCTGCTGAACACATGGGAGTTCTGTCTTAAATTAGTCACCAAAGACCTCTCCTGAAGTTAAATGGGAGGGACATTTGTTTCAGAGGTTGCTTCTGGTGTTAAATAAAGCTACAGTACCTGCATTTTCTCTTGTTGTCATGGTTCATAGTATGAAGCTTAATCATTTCTGATCAGAAATGAGCAACTCCTTACCTGAATTCTCTAGGGGACACCTGAGATTTATCTGCTGAAGTATGTAGAAAGCTGCATAAATGGCATTCAGGTGGTGTATTCTGATAGTTTTTCTCTTCTGGCTAAAGAGAGCACACTTCCATTTGGGTAAATCTTGTCTGAGAAGGAATCACAGCCTTAGGAAAGCTCTCTGTCAATTAAAACAAAAGCCTAAGAAGCTAAGAACCATCACAAGCCTTACAGTCTTCCACTCCAAGTGTGAGACATGCTTTGTGACCTTTCTTTATCCAGTATGCAGCAACATGTGCAGACAAAACCAGAAAAAAAAAAATCCCTAGGAAAACAAGAGGCCTGGCGCCACATACTCCTCCTCCATGGGGAGATGATGAGAGAACAAAGAACATGTGATGGATGTGAGACACATCACATAATGTGATGTCCTCAGAAACTCAGATGAGCAAGTATCCAAGTTTCAACAGGACAGAAAGACACCTGAATTTCTGCAACAGATTTCAGTGGAAGGGAAAGATGCTGGGGTGAGTGTTTTGATGTCACAGTACTCTTCTTGTAGTGAATGTTCATGGATCATCAAATTTAGTGGTTAGGGTAGACATGTTTTCTTCTGGACATTTCATGGCATTCCTGACTTTATTAAAATCATGTGTTGTACTGCTGTGCCTTTTTTTTTATTATATTTTTTGTGGACAAAAAATTTTGTTTCTTCCAACATTGTTGTCGTTTTTATTTGTTTTTTTGCGCGATTTGTTTTTGTTTTTTTATTAAATTTGCGTATTGTGAATGTT
>JAAGNO010008426.1:0-10775 GCA_033439905.1 Ceryle rudis | reverse complement strand
TATGTGTATATTATTATTTCTGTATTTGTAAAAAATGTGTTTATTGTTAGTGTAGAATATTTATTTATAAATATAATAAAATGTCAGAAAAGCTCTTGCTATCTTGAGAGTACAAGTGGAAAATGGAGTTTTTGTATTGTCACGGTATTGAAAAAATTATTCTGTAAACCTGCAGCTGTGTGGTGCTCTTTGGATGATAACCTGTACAGTGAAGGGATGGCATCTGGTTCCTGCCATTACTTACAACATAATTCCCTCCTTGGCTCAGGAATGGGAGAATATTCTCCTTCCATTAGTTTTTGGAAAAAAAATATGAAGTTTTCTTTAATCAGAAGCAGGAGGATCTTAGCATATAATTAAGGATATCTTGGGGTTCTTTTTTTGAAAATATAAGTGCCACAGTGTGTCTGAGTTCCATAATATCATATGTTACTTATTCTTCAGAATCATTTTCCAGTCTCATATTTCCTACCTTATGACAGGTGTAGAAGCGGAGGGATCATCTAAGAACAAAAAGAGAAGAAGAAAAGGAAAAGACTTTGGTAAGATGTAAGAAGTTTGTACAGTTCTTTATTTACTCTATCAGAGGACTATATGGCAGTCCTGTGAAGTGGAATCATTTAATTAGGAGATGGTACAAGTATTCAACCAAAGTGCTACAGCTAAATTCTGTAATTGCCACATGGAGCATCAACTGTGTCTTCTTGTATGCTGTCTGCTCCTATAAGGTTGCATCAGCATGATCTGTTGTGCCATCAGCATTACTTCTTATTTTCAATAGGAACTTCAGTGAGACTCTGCATTCCTGTCAGACTCCTGAATGACTTGGAGCTGAGTTAGTTATAGTAGAATCAAGTAAAAAGGAAAATGATTAAAAGTTTGGTCTACCAAAATTAACTTTTGACTAGCATTCATTTAGTAGTTTGACTGAAGTATCCCATGATCCAGAGAGACTTTGTTTTAAGATTGCAAATAGAATTAGATGGTGGCAACTGCAAAATAGTTATTTAGAGGGAGGAATCCTCCCTAAAATTTATCTATGGACAAGATGGTACAGATACTCAGAGATGTTGAAATAATTTTGGAAAGTTGTTCAAAAGGATCAGCTCAATAAAGGCAAAGGAAACATTAGGAACATTTAGGTAAAGAACAGAGAGCAAAATTAAAAGCATCATTATGTTGTTATGCATGTTCATGATATATCTGTGTCTTAAATACTGAATGCAGTTATGGCTATCCTATCTCAGAAGAGACAAAGGTAACCTGAAAGCAGTACAAAGAAATGTGGTATGTTTTATCAGATATGCCTTCCATATATTGTGGACTGGAAAGAGTTGGACTTTTATCTTGGAAAAGAACTTCTGAGGGGATATGACAAAGTCTATAATTAATATTGCAGAGAATGTGATTAGGGAAGGATTAAGCTCTGTTTTTCACAATCCAGTGAAATTATTAGGTTTAAAACAAATAAAAGCTTCCTTTTTTTTTTTTTTGTGCAGTGCATGATAAAAATGAAGAATAGGTTATAGTGAAAGTGAAAAGTAAAACTGAGCTAAAAAAGAATTAGACATATCCCTTGAACTCCAGCAGTGATTGTTAAACCTTATGTTTTAGAAGTCTACTCTGCTTTATGGAGTCTTTAAAACTGATTGAGAGAAGCTTGACAGGTAAACTGGAGACAAAGCCTAGCCTGGAGTTCCATCTTTGCGGTTTCCCCAGGCATCCTGGGCACAGGCTAGGCAGATTGCTCTTTGATCTGGTATGTGTTTTATGTTCATATGTTTTTGTGCTAGATTTATTTTATTATATTTATTAGGGGTTTTTTTTTACCACCTTGAGACCTTTTGTGTGCTACTTTTCCCACCCTCTTAGGTCCAGTCAAACAAATCTGGGAGACAGTCCCTGTGCTAACGGTCTTGAGTGTAAAAACATGCTGTGGGAGAGCAGAGCCTGGAGAAGTGACTTGCTCTTGCTCACACAAGCCCTGAGTGCTAGTCAGGAATAACTTTATCTATCTGTGATGAATTCTTGACCTTGTTAAAATCAATGCCTTAACCACTTCGGCTCAAAAAGAGTTAGCTGTTCGCCTTTTGTAATGAAAATTCTGTAGAAGTTAGTATACTGTATTCTGAATTTGGATATGTATTAGAATAGGCTAGTCCAGGCTAGAAAAGTAATTAAAGAGCACTGTTTCCAGTTAATGGAAGCTTATTTACCTTACTTTCAGAAACTCTGAACTACTTCCATCACTGTGTGTGATACTTATCACAAACTGCCTTGGTGATTATCCAATAAGGAGCTGCAGCTCTGAACTCACAGAGAGCTCTGAGAACCCAGGATAGGTGACAGCCCTTAAGAGACAGTGTATGTCTATCAAAATCAGTTTTAAAATGAGTTAATCCATTTTTTCAGGTATATAGATTCCTGCCCTGTATGTTGGTGCATCAAATCTCACTCTGTCTAAATTTTCTACCTGCATAAGTTAACTTCATCACAGAAAACCCCTGGGGAATATAGCAGTGCCTGTGAAAGGCGACCTGGATGTTCTTGATTATGAGATATATATCTCAAATAGAGTAGGAATGATTTTAATCCAGATTATGACATTTGTATTCTTTTCAAGTTAGTCTGCATAAGGGAAAATTTATTAACTTCTCAAATCTATAGTAGAAAAATTATTTTCCATATTGAGATAAAAATCTTCAAGTCAATCTTAAATGTTATATATTTGTTTTTTTCTTTGGTTTGCTTTTTCTTTATGAGATTTCTCTCTCCCCTGTGCATTTCATGAATAATAATCTTAAGTCTTCAAAATAACAATAGCACTTGGATTTTCTTCCACATTAACTGGACTACATTTTTTGAACACATGCTAGAGATTTGAAGCCACATCCTTGTGAAAACTGAAGCAAAGGAGCTTTGTTGATTTACACAGTCTGAAGATTTTTCTGTGTTCTGGGCTTTGCCACTAGCTCCAGATTTCATGCTGCAAGAAACCATGAGAGTTTCCATCATCACTGTATAACTGGCTCTACACTTCCAAAAGCTAGGAGAATGAGAAATACAAATGTTCTGGAGAATATTAGTACTAGAAATTGTTTTAAATTTAGTAGTACAAAGTGCAAAGTACTTCACTTAGGAAACAATAATAAGAATTTCTGCTGGGAAAAGGAGACTCATTTAGACAGAAGACAAATATCTGCATCTCAGACATTGAAGACTAATTCATAGAAATGTGCCTAAGCCATTGGCAATGATGTGACTGTGAAAAAGGCAAATGAAATCCCAGGTAAGATATACCTAGTAGAAATAACAAAATATTAATGATACTATATATGGCATGAGAAGGATCTCCTCTGGAACAGAATGTACAATGCAATTCTGGTCACTTATATTGAGTAAAGATTAATTTAAATGGGAGAAAAACGTACACATGAATCTGCTGGAATAAAGACAAGAAGCAACCCGTCTCAGGAAAAGAGACAGAAAGAGCTCAACAAGAGAAGCTAGTGTCCTGCCTCAGCCCTCCTGACTGAGAGCATTATTTCTAGCTCCACAAGCAAAAATGGTATAAAAATCATCCAGACTACCATACTGTGGTCAAACAATGGCTGAGAGCTACATGTAGACCCTAAAAACAATCACTTCTTATATCCTTTGAGATTTCACAGCTTGCTTTCTCACAGATGAATTTTAATATATCCGTCAGTCTTCTTTAGGTAGGAAAAGTAGCATGCAGTATGCAACACTGAAACTATTTCCTATCTGTTCTCCATATGGATACCGTCAGAGTAAGCTGCTTCACATAAAGATATTCTTAGTGGGAGCATCTGTGTGAGGATTGAAGAGAGGATTAATTCTCTGTAACTGTAGGTGCTTAAGGTGCTTCACATAGAAGCCTAGCTGTATCCAGAGGGCAATCAGACCTTTGGTGAGTTGAAACACCCTGGGGAGATGTCTCTTCCTTGACTAGGCAGTGTGATTTGGCATTAGGGTTTGGTGTCTCAGAGTGTGTCTCTGTAACATCTCATAGATGAATTCCTCCCCTTCATGATGAATTGCTGGTGTGCTGCAAATTCTCTCCTCAATGTGATTTGACTTCAAGATGAAGATGAAGCCAGCATCAAAGACCAAAATCAATGGTTGCTTTGTCACTGATTTGAAGGCAAGAGGGTTGGGTTTAAATTAACATTCCTACCCAGAATATGGCTTCTTAAAATATATGCTTTGCCATGAATCCCTTCCTCTCAGGGCAAGAAGAAGGTAGTTAACTCATTCTAAGTTTCTTTACTGGTTGCTTCTACATGATTAATTCAAGCCTCTGAGGAAGAATTACTTCCAGGTTGACTTTTCCACTGTTTGGAATCTCTCCTGTCAGGATTATGAAGCTGTCTCCCACACAATTTAAAAATCTCTTTGATGTAGCCTGTATCTTGCTCTAGTTGCACAGTAAATATCTGGGAAATTAAACTCTCCAATGGGGAGGGTATCCTGTGGTTACAAGTATCTTGAGAGTTGGTCCAAGAATTATTATTCCTGTTCTCCCCCAGTCTTGGTGATCTATAGCATTTACCTCCTGTAGATTCCCCTTTGATTTTCATTCCTTTTGTCTTTATCCAAGAATTTCACTACCCTATTCTCCATTTTCATATTGTCGTCTGCTGGCATTGGAGATGTTTATCACATACAAACCCATCCCTCCTCTGCCTCTTCCCGTTGTATCTCTTCTATATAAATTGAACCTGTCTGAACTGATATTCTGGTTATGAGAATAATTTTACAAGGTTTCACTTGCATTCATACTTTCCATTATTTAGTGATACTTCTAGTTCTTCTTGTTTGTTTCCCATACAGAATTTCCATTCACATAAAGCCACTTTATGACTTTACTACTTTTATTATTCATCTTCTATTTCAGAGCTTCAACTTTTGTCTTTTGTGTGTCTGTATTATGTGTGTTAAAAGCACACACTTGATTCTTTGCATTAAGTAAGATCTTCTCCTTTCAGCTTATTTTAAAGCCCACATAACAAGCCAATTTTGTACCTGAGAAGTTGTCATTCTCTCTGTTATAGTGGAGACCATCTAAGCAAAGCAGCCATCTCACATCACAGAAGATAGCTGAATGCTCTTTGGTTCTAAAATTTTTTCTCTGTGTTGTGGTAGAATACAGTGATTGGTGTCTCATATCTGTCTTCACTTTTCTTTGCTAATTCATTGTATTGGAAGGCTCTGTGAAAAAAAAATCACCTGGGTTGATTTCAGCTTCGTTCTTTCCCTGTTTCTTTTCCTTGATCTCTGAGGAGGTCTTTCATCTTTCCTAAACAAAATTATAGCTGTTCCTTAAGTCAGAGATTGCTTATCAGAAAAAAAAAAAAAAAAATCCCTTCCTTCTAAAGAAATAAATAAATAGAACAAAACTAGGTGAATATGAAACAAATGTTTCACATTGCTGCAGTTATCAGTATGCTAATGTCTATACTTTGTAGTATTACTGTGGAAATACAGTGGTATTACTGTGGAAACAGTGATGTGGGTTATTAAAAGAAAGATGATCTACTGTCAAATGGCTGCCAAAAAAAGAGGGGTCAATTTCTTTCTGAGCTTTCCTATTAAAAAGAACAGCAGAAACCTGAAAGTCCAATCTGATTCATATTGTTGCAGATTTTGAAGTCTGAGCTTGAGGCATCATAACAAAATTGCAGCACCAGCACTCTGGGAGATGTTCCCAAACTGTGCAGGATCACTGAAATATTATTTGTATTTTAACAGATAAATGTCAGTTAGTTGTTTTCCTGTTTTAACAGGGAATTTGAATGATGATTCCTGAGTTTCTCTGAGGTTGGTACTTAGCAGCACTCTTTGATATTTGTGAAATGCCAGCTTTCTATGAATATAGGAGTTTGGCAAAGAACAAGAGAACTATTCATTAAAATTCAAAAGTACATAAATGACAAATAAGGAAGTAATTTAGAGGATGTATTTGGCATGTGGGGTGTGGAAACCAACCAAGTAGCCTACTGCAACTTTGACTATATTTGAAGTTATGTATTTAACTCATCCTTCTGATCCCGGGCTGGCTGGAGTCTGCAGAGGAAGTGTTTTCAATCTTGTGAGAGGCACCAGGTGTGCTTTGTACTAAGGTCAAGTGATGGCCTCTAGACATAGTGAGGTCAGAGTAAAGGCTGAAGAGCTGGGCCATCTGCTGCCCATGCTCCATGCAGTTGATGGAAAGTAAAAACACTGATGTAATCAAATGACAAATAAAGTAAATACAGTGATGCAACCGAGAGCTTAATTTTTTGTATCTATTGCCACATGAGGCCAGGAATGGGTGTTGTCTAACTGATGGCAATTTTTTTCTCAAGATGGGACAAGGGCAACACATTGTTATCTTTCCATAAAGATTAGAAGAGCTTGCTTTGTCTCTGCTGTGCTTAGAGCTGGCCTACCTTTGGATATCATCTTGAGCAGGGCAACTTGAGGAGGATTTTGGCCTTGCCTGGGCTAGAAGCCTGGGATGCTAAATATTCATTGTTATTTGTACTTGGAATAGATGATAGATAGATAGATAGATAGATAGATAGATAGATAGATAGATAGATAGAGGAAACCTATACTGGGAACACCTGTACATGTCAACTGCACTGTTGGCACATAGAGCAAATTCTAGTCAAGCCCGCATTGTCTACTAGCCAAAAACATCTGAGAGACATCAAAGCTTCCTTTGCACGAGCAATTGTCTTTGCATGCCATAATGATTGTGCAGACTGTATTACAGATCTGTGTCACTGCCTGGAGTTTCCAAACATGCCTTAGCTCCCTTTTCACAGGCAGTTGCTTGCATGGGAAGAAGCTAATGAGTTCAGAAGCAAGGTTTTAAAATATGCAGTACCTTGAAAAAATATTGCAGAAGCTATCAACCCTACTCAAAAAGAAAGAGAAATATCAATCTATTATTCCATCTAAAAAGTTCATTCGTACACACTAAAGCCAGGAATTACCTTTACTGTCTTGCATGCCATTTTAAGGTACAGAAACTGCACGGTAACTTCATTGTTCACTATGGCAGTTAAGTCACTACATTATCTCATCATAGTGAGTCACTTAACTGGCATCACTGTTGCAAGATGGGAAAATTTACCAAGATGGAAAATTATGGGTCAGATTAACTCCTAGTGTTACATTCAGAAGTATTATGCCCTGAATACATTTGGCCCACCCTTTATAAATTAGATTGTGTTTAACATGCTTCAGAGAGAAGATGAATCAGACCTGCTGTTTGAAAAAAAAAAAACAAACCCAAAACCAACAAAAAACCATCCCATGCTTTTATTTTGCCCACTCCTTAGGGCAAATGGCTGCTGAAGTTGTGGAAATAATCCCTTGTCTTTCCAGAAAAGGCCTACCTGCAGCTTCAGCAGTAGATCACCAAGAGAGCATATCTTCTGTACCAGGTCATGGGAGTTCAGTGTGGAGTTGTACAGTAGAAAGAGCATGCTGCAGTCTCTTAAAGGCATCAGACTGTTGTAAGGCAGCCGTGCACATGGCCCTGAAGGGATATATACAAGGTACTTAAAGCTATAACACCACACAGGAAGGTCTGAGACAGGAATTGAGTCTAAAATATACAATTACATTTGAATCACGTTTTAAAAGAGGTCATAAATATCTGTTTTTGAAAAGCCCCTATGACTGAATTTTCCTTTTGACCATTATTTTTTTTCAGAAAGAATGAAACCAGAAACTGTTGATACTGTAATATTTTTTACTGATGACTTGCATTATACCTGAGTGACAGCTCTTTAATTCAATTGCAGGATAATATGGACATCATGCCCAGGTAAACACTCATTAACTTTTCTTGACAGACCTTTTTAAATTAAAGGGAAACAAACAAAAAAAAAAGAAAAGGTACTCCAAGTTGCTGCCAAATTTGGCAGCTCTGATCTTGTCCTGACTCTAAGCCCAAGGAGAATTTACCAGGTTTCGTTTCGAAGGACACTGGTATGATCAAAGTAAAGTGGGTGCCACTGTCTCTGGCAGGCTCAGGGCTCCAGCAGCCACTGCTGTGGTGGCATTCCAATCTGGGAAACATGTGGAGCAAAACACCTTGGTGGGTGAGGAGTGGTGCTTTCAGGTTTTGGTTTTGTGGAAAGAGTTAAATGTGTAAAGACAAGGGTTCAGGGAAGGAGACTCTGAGCCTGTTGAACTTGTTTTTCTCTCCCCCAGAGCTGCCCAAGTTTACAGTCTGTGGCACTATCTGTAGGGCTTCAGACAGCAATAAAAGGGAGACAGAGAGGTTCCCTGACAAAAGCCTGAAACCCTGGTATCTCTTTTGTTTTCACCCTAGTCTATGGCCACTGACATTACTCCCTTACACCACGGATGGATAATAAGCCCCCTTCTCAGGAATAGAAAAGCTCTTATACATTTTAATGTGACCTTAGACAGTGCTTTTCAGAAATCACAGGCACATCTGACTACACTTGAGGTTGAATTGAGCTAATGGCATTCACCTCATCTTTAGATGCAAAATTGGAAGATAAAAAGACCTTGATGTGAAAAGGAAAGGGGGGTTGTGCGGAGCGGGGGTGGGGGGAAGAGAAGCAGATTAGAGATATTGCTTAAAAATCTTATGATTGCTAGTTGATAACGAAATGTCTCCTTCTCTTTCTAAAAACCCTATGGGCTTGCAAGATGTCCTTGCGCTTTTATTTTTAATGATAGAATCTTTTTATTCCCTGGCCAAGGAAATTTCAATGTTGCTGCATATGTGGCCAGGAGATACGTTGACCTTTAGCAAATCTTATTTTTAAAATCTGATGGAACAGTTATTGCAATATTCCAGCCCTGTAAGATTAAAAAAGAGCTTTCTTCCTCTGTAATCAGACGTGGATTAAATTTATTAAAGGTGCAGTATCTCTTTTTAAATGACACTTGCCAGTCATACTGAATTCTAATAAGCCATTTGAAGATTTTGTATCCTCCTGCTTTTATATTTTTTTTTAAGAAGCTGAAACTAAGGCATTATAAAAAGAGTGGGATAACTTATTTGATTAGCAAAGAAACTTGATGTTAACAGGAGAAGGGCAGCAGACAAAAGAAAGCAGCTGAAACATTAATGAATGATAATGCTGAGCAATGAAACATGCAAAAAGGAACATGCAATGAGGAAATTAAATGAGAAAAATACAATTTAAAGACCAAAGTAAATCTACTCAGTGAAAAGGTGCAACCAGCACAGAAAAAGGCTTAAAAAAATCTAGTGGTGAGTTGCTTATAATATTTTCAGTTCTATTCCTGAGCTTTACTGTCTGCCTGTTGAGTGTATATGCACATTTAAGAATGTGAGACCAATCAACCCTATTTGGACATATTTGTATTCACCAAGTACAAAGATGTACTTGGGGTTGTCCAAAATATAAGTAAGGCTATAATCCTTTCCTTTGGGAGTGTACAGACTGACTAGATCAGTTCCCTGACACTGCTGAAATTTTCAAAGCAAATTTGGAGAGTTATTCAGCAGCTTCTATTAAAATAAATCTATTCTGAGTCTTCCTTGAAAATCTTAGCCTCTAAGTGTGGGTGCAAAAGCACTGATGGCACAGGAAATGTGGAGTGTACAAGGACACTCAGCAGAAGTTTCTTGTTTAGCATATCCATCCTTCCAAAATAATTAATAGAGTCCTAATTAGGAATCTGATCTATGCTCTCTCATTGTGCCTAGCAAGGGAGTCTTTCTATCTGGCCCTCCCAGTCCTATTAGCCTAAATTTTTGGTGGTTCTGAAATGGCTTTGCAGAGTCGGTCTGGATGTGTGATAATCACAAAAAAAATCTTCACAGATGGCCTCCTGAAAAAAAGCAAAGATCCAGTCTTGCACTGCTGTATGCAAAGCCCTGGTTTGCGAGCAGTGCTGCAACCTCGGGGTCTAGCTGGCAATCTCAGTCAGGACAGTGTTATAGGCACACCAGGGTTACTGCCCCTTCCATACCAGTGTGGGGAGGAGCCATCCAGTGTCAGGCACTGTCAAAGCACCTTCCTTTCAGCATCCCATCCTGAACTTCCCAGTTCTCTTCCTGGTTTCTATCTCTTATTCCCCAGGAGGTGCCTGTTATTGGAATTATATATGATACTGTGGTACACAGAGCCAAATATACCCTCAGGGTAACTTTGCTGACACTAGTAGATTAGCAAGTGCGAAAAATTTGGCCATTCCCGTGATGCAAAACCTCTTCTTTTTATCCCTAAATAAACATTAATTAAACGTTTTACATATACAAAATATATGAAAGGAAAAAAAAAAGAAACCAAACTGCTCCTGCATTAATGTTATAAGAAATAGCACTTACAACAACGAAAGCTAGGAAATTAAGTAATTCAAGCTAGTCTGGAAAATTGAAGCAGCAATGCCAGCTAACAGGAGCTGAGAATTAACTACCTGACTGCAATTTGTTAGTCATATTATTCCCTTATGATTTTCATTATACATAGGAAAACAGACCTACCTCCAACGTGTGATTTTTTAAACACAGATGCTTTAGGAGCCTTAAAACTTGTAAAGCCAAAACAGAAGAGATTTTTCTTCTCATTCTTGCTCTCTTTTTTTTTTTTTTTTTCCTTTCTCTTTCTCTTATTGTTTTCTTTTTCCTTTTTTTTTCCCCCTCTTTTTCCTCTCCTCTCCTCTCCTCTCCTCTCCTCTCCCCTCCCTTTCCTCCTCCTCCCATCCTCCCTCCACTCCTCTTCCACCGTCCCATCCCTCTCCACTTCCCG
>JAAGNO010008424.1:0-12597 GCA_033439905.1 Ceryle rudis | reverse complement strand
ATTACTATGATTATTATTCTGTTCTAGCTGCATTCACCCTTGGGACGCCATCTCAAACCGTACCTCAGACTCCCTGCTGCCGTAAGGCAATCCCACTCCAGTCACAAGATGCGCTGCCTCGAGACTTATCTTGAATCCAATCCCACCAAAGCCTCACCAGGTTGTTCTACAAAATCAAAGCACCGTGTCTGCTCCATTTCTCCATTTGCTGAAGTTTATTATATTTGCAAAGAATCCAACGAATGACTTGGCCGTTTCCAAATGCAGCTGCGTTGCGTTCGCAGCCCTGCGCGCACGCCGTGAAACCTCGTTTTTTAATTGCAAAACTGGCTCAGTACTTTCCTCAACAACCTCCTGAGCTCCACAGCACACAGAGTTCCACTATTACTGATGTTATAGCAGAGTGCAAAGTACAGATGAGAGATTCATCCTATCTGGTCTGGCCCTACAAGAGAAATGTTGTTGGTAGAACTTACATGTGTGATACTTGGCAGAAAACTCAACTCTGACTGGGTTGTATAAACCTTTGATTTTTATTATGGTAAAAAGAGGAGGGAGAGAGGGTAGACTCCTGGGGAGATGGTATGAATTTTACGGCCGCTTCCTGGAGGACACTCCTTATTTTTTGCATTGCACGTAAGCACAGACTGGTCATGTAGCACACAAAGACTATTTTCCTCGCTGCACATCAGCCAACACGGTACACGCCAACTGCGGCAAGAACAACAGATGAAAGCCACAGACACAGTGCTAAGCAACTCGTTCAGCAACGCTCAAACTTGGCTGTAAACAGGAGAGATTAGAGTTGGGTTCCCAAAGCCCTCGCCAGAGAGGGATATAGGGATAGTCTCACCCTGCAGCGCTGGGATCCGCCTGTACTCTCCGTTCTGGGAAGCTGACATGTAATACACTGCCATTAGATTTCTCAAATCCCAGCGGAATAAGGGACCAGGGTTAAATAGAACATTACAAACAGCCTTAATGATTTCAGAAACCTATAAGGCCTGGGAGACTCTGAGGCTGCAGAGCAGGAAACCAGCACAGGACCAGGGCCAAGAAAATGTTCTTATGCTTCTTTCAGCCCTGCGTGGCAGAAAGCCTTACTTTCCCTTAAAAGAGCTGATGATGACAAAAAAAAACCCCAACAAACCTCTTTTCCCTCCACAAAGTTACCTATAAAAATGATTTTATGAAGTTTTCACCCCCAAGGATGCTACAGAATTTACAAGCTTCCCTTGCTAAGCAATACAGACGTGCAAGCATCACTTTCTCTGCTGCTGAACAAGTCAGCTCAAGTGAAAAGCGATAGCTCTTTAAGGGCCCAGCTCTCCCAGCTGGATCCAGCTCCATCAGACTCGCCAGTACAGCTCCAGGCTCCACCAGAGGAGTTGCCTGCGTTGGTGGAGGGAGAAGGAAGCGTTTGATTTTGACAGACAAATGCTACAGCTGACAAAAAACCAACCAAACAAACAAAGAGCAAACAACAAAAACCCAAACCGGTGAAATACGCAGGACCGGGGCCTGTTCTCTCCAGCAGACCAGGCAAAAGACATCTCAGCAATACAGAAATGCAGACAACCTAGAGGTGAGTTTTCTACCATATGCTATATGCTGTCACTCCTTACCTCCTTGAAACTTGCTTTTCTAGTCCTTCAAAGTCCTGTGTCATTAAATTCACCGTCTCTGTTCTGTTTTAAGAATGTCCTTGTTAAAACTAAAACACCTGTAAGCCTTCCCTGGGCACTCTTGCCTCTTACTGGGAAAAAACACATGATCCTGGCATTCATTCAATCTACACTGACAGATGATGCTGAAGAAAGCACGACAGAACTTCCCAGGCTCCTGCAATTCTAAATTCTACCTCCCCAGCTGTAAAAATATAGTAAGGAAAGCAAGTAAAGAACATAAAAGCTAAGGCTGATTTCTTTCAGGTTATGTATTTAGGGAATACTTGCTTTGGAACAAAGGTGATCAACACTCAGAGCTTCTGTTGTGCTCTCCTGGATGTCTTCAAGTGAGCTGCAGATACCCACTTTAACCAGCTCAGCTCTAGAAACGAGCTGCAAGTTAATTGCTGCTGCACTGACAGCCAGGGAGCTCTGACACATAAGACAGGTCCTGCACGCACACTCTGACTTTTTGGACGGCCAATGCAGTTTTACTTTTGGCAACAGAACACTGCATTTGTAAAAACCAGAGATTTTTGGCCACCTGAACCAAGGTTAAGGTAAAGTTTTGGCCTTGAACTCCATGGCAGTGTCAACTTAAGTATGCAAGCGTGTAGGACCAGAAACGGGCCAGAGACCCCAGCATCTGCAACAGCACTAGACCCACAGCTACAAAGGGCAGGCAATTAGCATTTACATATTGAAGCCTCAAGACAATCCATCACTGGTGCGTCTCACCAACTAGCACAGCAGGTATTTTGCCGTTAGCCTCGGCTGAGCGGGTGTGCCGGGAGCAGCCTCTCCTCTCGGTCACACCACCTGCATGCCTCTGTCATGCCCGTCTAACTGCACTTTCAGTTTGTGGAGCTCTTCGATCTCTCGGTTGTGCCGCTCCGTTTTGTGCCGCACCAAAGAGCGGTAGAAGTGAATGGTGAAGACGACAAAAATCAGACCCACTGGGACCATGATGATGGTGGAGACCAGCGCCGACTGCCAACCCGCGTGGCCGCTGGGCTTCACGTTGCTGGTCTCGTTTTTCAGGATGGAGCCCACGGGCAGGAATTTTATCCAGCACAGAAGCACGACTTCCGCAAGGAAAAGGAGGATCCCCAAGACGGTGGAGAAGCCCCACGCCAGCTCGATGTAGGGATGCATGCGCTCGTGCGGGGACTCGCTGATGGAGTTCAGGTTGTGGATGTTGCTCACGGCTTCCACGTTCGGCAGGATGCAGGTGCTGATGAGAAGGGCAAAGAGATGAACGGCCACGAGCACCGTTGTGCAGGCACTGAAAGCTATCAGCAGCATCTGGGGGTACTTGTACTGCACCTCCAGCTGCACCTCCACCATGGCAACCTGGGGGGAAGGGAACAAAGAGCTTGTCAACAGCTGCTAGTTTTCCTCTTTTCAAGGCTTTCATCCAAGAAAGCATCTTTATCCAGGAAGAGCACTTAAGGTCAAGTACACACTCAAGTGCTTTTCAGAGCAGCAGAGTCTAGATGGATCACTTCTGCTTCCCACGAAGACATGCCCGCAGAGTCTGCAGCCTGGCCTTTCTGAAAGGGGGTTGGACTCGATGATCTCTAGAGGTCCCTTCCAACCCCTACCGTTCTATGAAGTCTTATGCGCACGTTCCCGCGCTCTAGTTTTCTAGAATATCAGCTCTGTCTTCGCAACCACGAGCCATACGAACCGCATCAAACCAAACGCACAGCAGAAGGAACTCATTAGACAACAAACGGAGCTGGGAGGCAGCTGACAGCCTGCCAGCCCACCCGCCCTTCACGCGTTCTCCTTCCGCTCGCCACTCGCGGCTGCGGCGCAGGAAGTTTCGACTGCAGGCACGTAAAGAAAAGCAAAAGCGAGCAGCTCTTCTGGACAGCGGCCAGCGAGGTTTCACTACCCGCCATGGGAAGCACGCAAGCTACTTTTACAGTTTAAGCCAATCTGTAGTTAAAATAGCTGCCTTCTATTCTCAGAACACGGTACGCTTGTTTTCACTGCAAATATGCCCAGATACAAGTTATTTATATCCTCAAATTCTTCCCTTGAGAGCTAATAACTTACTGATATACTCAGCAGAAGTGGACAGCTACTGGCTCATGGGTGTGCTCAACAGCTCGGGCAGGAGTCCGCGTCCTCCAGCGAGAGCCATCATATTGCGAGTCTCTGAAGCTGCCTATTTTCTTTAATCAAATAAAGCTTAACGAGCAGAAGACGCACAAGAGAGCGGGGAGCTCTTCAGAGATCAGAACTGGAGTCGGAGTACAGGCCTGTGAACTGGTTCAGCAGAAGAATTTGTAGAATTACTCAACATACCCATGAAGCAAACCAGTACTCTGCGTGGTGGGGTCCCTTAAAGGACTGCAGAGGCCTTTTGCTAGAGAAGCCACAAAATCAGTGGCAAGACTGTTGAACGTTCCTCTCTAATAACTTTCCAGCAGCTTGCTTCTATCTGCAGCTGCCCTTCCCGATTTGCACAGATACCAGCTTGCCTGGCAGCAGCCAAAAGCTGTGGTGATCTCAGGCGACCGGGCACTTGCTGGGCATGTTAAGAGAAGGAGAAGCTGATGCTCAGATGTCTGTCTCGGGGCAGTACCTCTCGGGAGCATCATCAGAAGGCAAAGTCTGAACAACCAGCTCAATTCTGGGGGGTGGATGGATTTTGCAGGATGGACTCTCAATTACTTTACCCAGCCTTTGCATCAGACCACTACTGAGCAGCCATTTCAGGCTCTGTAGTAATCTGCACCATTTGCTCTGGTATTACTTGTTAATAATGTTATTTAGGCACTGGAGGATTAGGGGTAGGCTCCTGCTCTCCCTGCTGGTAGCCCTGAAAAGGGTTAAAGGAGCTGGAAGCAAGTGCCTACATTGGCAGGAGCGCTGCCTTACCCGCGCTTAGTGCGAAAGCATCAGCAGCCTGAGTGAGAGGATCGCAGCCAGGCCTGAACACGTTTATGTGGTGGCGACTGAGACACAACACGTGAGTGCGTGGTGGCAAACGGGCAATCTCTGCAAATCCAGCTTTTATACCTACATCAACTACTTAGGATATTAGAGACACCAAAAATACTGCAATAGTTCTTGGCCATTCCCAGCCTTTTGCTCCGATTTATGAACATGAGGGGGTGGAGAGGGCGTACTTGTTTTTTGGTTGTTTTTTAAAGGTTCCTTTTTGCAGTTTACAGTCGCTCTTGTCGTACGGTGGAGAAAGTAACAACGCAGGACGGGCTCCACCATCCATTGCGAGGCCGATTTAATGAAAACCCCTTACACGCTGCCTTGCCTACGTTCTCTTTGCGGTTCCCCATATATTGATTTGAGAAGGAGGAGGTCAGACTCGCTCCCTCCTGCACCGCTCCGTACAGCGAATTTGTAGAGAGCTGCGATTGTCAGTCACACGTCCACCGTTCATTATTGGGTGCTGTAATACCCGGAGACACAGCATTCAGCCAGCTGAATAGGAATTGTACCTGCATGTTCAATTTATAGCTTTATATTAAAGCTGAAAGCCTGGCTGATGTCAACATATCAATTTCTACTTGTTATCCTTCGCTTGAGCAGCACTTTTCAGCTAATTGGATGTTTCCTCCCAGACTAACCTATTCCCTAGGGCTAGCTTCAGCTGTGCAATGCGATGAATTTTTAACACTGACTGATGGCTCAGTAAGAGGTATTTCAGGGAAAAACATCAACAATCCAGATAGGGCAGCAAGGCAGAAAAACAGTTCATTTAACCCGAACAAAGGTGAGCGAGTTCTTATTGCTTTACCCCATATAGGCTGTCATGTCATTTTCTGACCGGGATAAGAGAAAGAGGACAAGCTGACATAACCCATTTAAAAATCATTAAATATGCTGCTTAGTCTATAAAACTATTAATATGTCATGTTTGATACAATTATACTCTTCCCAAAAGCCAAGGTGTCAAGGGCCTGACTTGGCAAGGCACTGAGCACTCTGCTGAGCCGCAGAATATTTCAGCATCAGCTTAATTTTAAGCTTGAGAACCCCTGTTGAACTCCGGGCTCAAAGGTTTGCTAAAGGACCAAGTACGCAGAACATTTTAGAATTAGACTGCAATTAAATTACATGCAATTACGGGTTGGTTTGGGTTTTTTTTTACACCAGTATAGCCCAGACTGACCACAACAAAGACGACGCTCATCTTGACAAATGCAGACCGGGATAGAACGAATCAGGCCCAAGGATGACAAGTGGCTTAACATAAACCTTGCTACACTCACACAAATGGGTTGGCATCCTGGAAAACAACCCCACCAGTAGAGCCGTGAGGTGGTGTGGTTGTTGGTTTGGGTTTTTTTTAAATCCATTACATATCCTGTAGCAGTTGGACAAGTATTGAGAAGACTGATGAGCAGTAATAGCCGTTATCTTCATCAGGAAAATTACTAAGGAGATTTCCTAAGCTGCCTCTCAATCTCTTCCTCTGCAGTCTCCCTCAGCCCACCTCCACACAGACCTGGCACCCCACATCCTCCTGATCTGCCCAACGCTCTGCCAGAAATACCAGAGACAGCATCAAGTAACGAGGAAGGTTCGCATTATTCTGCAGCCTGTCCAGAAGGAGCTGGATCAAAGCCACCGCCTGTTGATTAAATATCCATCAGCTCATAATAATCTTCAACCAGTATGGAACTGGCTTGAATCAAACACACTGACAGGGAAGTAAATAGAGCAATAGCCAAGCCCTGTATGACATTTGTTTACATAGTAAAATGCACACAAGGCTTCAGGGAAACTATTTAACTCTAAATAACTTCTCTACTTTCATCAACAGCCAAATAGATGCTCTTAGAAAATAAACATCCGTGTAGCAGATACCCATGTGCCAAACTACCAGCGGAGAAATAACCCAGTAAGAATAGACACCTCAGCTTTTACTGGAAGGTCCAGTACGATCAGCTGGGAAAAGGCTTGCTAATAAAGAGAATTCCTTATTGGGAAAGTTTTATTTCCAATAATTACTGATTTTTAGGGGTACTTATTAGGTTAGGCTGGTGACACTAATGATACCTATGTGTTTATCTGACTTGCATTTTAAGCAGTTTAAAGAGAACAGAAGTCAAATGGGTAATTTGTGTGCTTGCCAAGGACTTTCAGCAGCTTTCTGTGGTGAGTTAAGAAGGTGTGTTTGTGGTTCAGCCCCTCAGCGTGGGTGGGCTGCAAACCACCCCCACCCAGTCCCAGTGACGTCGGTGACAGCACATCCCAGCTACAGGCAGCTGCGGGTGTAGCCATGTTGCCCTGATAGACCAGTCCACAACACCACAAAATGTTAATTTGATAACCATGTCAAAGAGAACAGCCACAAAGGAGTAACGCGGAACTCCAGGAACCCAGAGGCGCAAAGGGCGAGCACACGGGCGGCTTTTTAAAGCACAAAAGCTTCCGAGTGGAAGGAATCTACAGGGCAGCACTTGGCTTTCTAAAGCGAGGAGGTACCTTCTGCCATTTCAGCACACCAGCTTCGGTGGCAAACCAACATACGCTGCGTGCAAAGCTTCGACGAGCCCGGTTCGCACGCCGTCAGCGAGCGGAATCGCGAGGCGACCGAGCGCGCTCTCTCCTGCTCCCGCTCAACTCCCCGCTTGCATTTCTCCAGCTTCACTTTGGATCACCAACTTTGTCATCCCAGGCTGTAGTAACATTAGGAATGATCCATGTTCTGGGGGGTTGGGGGAGGAGAATGCAGCGGAAGAAGCCAAAATAAACGAAGGAAAGCTATCCGGGAAGTTCCCAAGACCCACCTTCCCCCCAGCTTCCGAGCTGCAGGATGCAATGTCTTCCCATCACATCCCACTCACCCAGGCGCTGCCCTCTGCCTCTGCATGCAGCTGACAGACCAGACCTGCCCGTTTCCTGAGCACTAAATCTTCCCCAAGCAGGTTTCATTTCTCTCTCCCAGTAAGCAAGAGCTGGCGGGGAGATGAAGGGGCTCACACAGACACAGCCCCACCGTGCTTTGTGACCACCACAGCTCGGAGAGGTCTGAGCACTGGACCACCCACCATCTCCGTCTTATTTGCTTGTTCCCTGACGTGGTTTTGACCTACACAAACAGCTTCCAGATAACACCAGGGTGCTGTACAGAGGAAAGCAAGTCCCAGGGATTATTCCCAATAGGCAGCCCTGACAAAAATATACCAGGTTTGGCTCCCTTCAGGCCACAGAGTCCTCTGACACCAGGTCCGAGGCTGCAGGGCCTCTTCTCACACCCCAGCGTATAACACGATCTCCCCGATCACGCTACGCTCAGGTCGCTCTGGCAGACTCTGACCCAACCTCCACCTTATTTTAGACACCGTGACCTGAAAAAACACAGAGAGAAATTAAGATAACGTTTGGGAGACCACGGCAACCGCAGAGGCCCAGAGGAGCTCCACGGCCAAGCGCAGCCTCAGGCGCAGGCAGGCAGCGAGGAATGGCCTCAGGGCCGAAGAGGAAGCACCCAGGTCCCGTCGCCCTCAGCGGTGCTGGTGGAGCACTGAGGATCACTTGCAGGTAGGGGATTAGCAATTTTAAAGGGTGAGTTTGGGAGCGTGTGGGCTGTCAGGCAGCTCATGTATCCGTACTGCCTTGGGAGAGCCACCCTCGAACTTCTCAGCAGCTGCCAAGAAGCAGCCCCCAAGGCAGACGCCTCCTGCCTCTTCAGAAAAACAGTATGTCCTGCTTCTTCATCACCCATTACTGGATGGTTTTAGGGAACTAAAACCTTCCCGATCCAGAAAGCATCGCTACGCAGTACACATACCATTGCAAATCCAGAGAGCAGAGCGGAGGTTCTGCTGGAAGCTTTCAGTTTGGCTCGGCTCAGGTACAATTTTCGCCACGAAAGGGCTTGAACGGAGTGGTGGTTTGATGTGACCAGTTCCAGATAGCTGCGCCGGACCCAGTCCCGATAATCCATGCCTTTCGTGCCAGGTTCAGAGCAGCAAGCAGGAGTGGAAGGGTCCACCGGAACGTTCAGTTCAGAACTCATGGTGAGAGAAATGCTGAGGGAACAAAACCAGTCATGGTTCAAAGGAGTTAGCAGGCAGGACAAGCATCAGCTACGGCCACAAAGAAACAAAGTTGCCCTCTGTCAGTAGAAAAAACAATGGACCAAATACCACCACACTTGCAAGGCACGGAACCAAGAAAGCACCATCTGTAATTGGATTAAAAATGACCACGACAACCAGGAAAAATTACCCTAGTAAACCTGGGAACAACTCTGGCCTTTCATTTCTAAGCTGGCATCTCAACCTTCCCCTTTAATTCTTCCTTGCTAATAAAAAACCCCAATGGTTTTACATGAAGGCACTCTGGAAATAGAGCTCTCTCATCTTAAATTGACAGTTAATTTCACAGTGCATCACGGACTGGCTCCAAACTCACCTCCTGAGAGTACAGTACTGCCAGCTAGCATGTTCAAGGAGTCACTTTTTGCTCCTTCTCTGCACACCAGGTTTTTTTCAGTTAAACTGTTGCTCATCACAGCTCAGTTGAGATGAGCACGGTTCTTCCCCGAGACCTCCCAAACAGTCATGGAGCTGGATGCTGTGTAGTGGTAACAAATGAACCTCCCAAGCTCCTGCAGTGGGAGGTTAAATTTCCCGATGTGCTCACACTCCACGTGTCAGCCACATCCGACTGAAAATCCTCTTCCCTTACGTCTGCCAGTGGCTCTTAGCATGGGGAAAGGAAAGGACAATTCCAAGGGGAAAAGCGAGCTGCCTTCCGGGTACTTTCAGTGTCTTCAGATTCAAGAGATGGAAGAAAGCAGCAAGATTGTTCCAGGTGGTGAAGGCCACAGCTGCCGGCCGAGACAAGCGTGAGGTCCAAGCCATCCCCTCCTCACACCACAGCTGCCGCCACATGGCTCTGGTGAGCTCCACACCACGCACAGAATTCACTATGTGTTTTGAGCGAAACTTCCCCAACTCTGATAAACATCTGAAACCAGATGTTTAACTCAGCCTTCCCAAGAACAGAAACGAAAATCCCTGGTTAATCCTCACCCTCACAGCTTGGCCACCACGGTGGTCACAAGTAGCCACACCTGACCTGCACCACATGAGACCCTTCTGGTTATCAACACTTAACCAGCTCCTGGGAGGAGGAGATGGATGCCCAGAATCACACATGGTGTGGTGCTAATTAGTCCCAGCACCACACCTCAAGGTCACAGGCACTCTGCTGTTCACCTGAGAGGAGCCCCAGCCCTGCCCGCATCCCCCAGCTCCACCCAGCTCTCCAAGTGCAGGAGCCACATGGTGACAGCCAATAAACCCTCATCTGCTGTGAGGTTTGAGCAAGTGGCAAAGATAAAAAGGACACCAACTGCCCACAGCTCCAAAGGCTGTCCCTAGAAAGGGACAAAGCTGTCCAGGCATCATTACAAAGACGAGACTGAGCAGCAAATAAAGCCTTGCAGGTCATGAGCTGACCTGGCCCTCCTGAGCATGGTGGGCTTCCAGATTCCAGCCCCCCTCAGACATACTAAGGGTGGCAGCAAGAGCACAAGAGAACTTCTGGGCAGTTTTTCACAAGGTCACTATTACAGCCCCTGGAGGACTCCAGGATGGCTCCTGAACTGCTCAGCAGTTTTCAAATTATTAAAAAGAAAATGAAAACAAACAAAAAAACCCCACACAAACCAACAAACAAGCATAGAAAGACTTTCAAACAAAAATGGAGACCAGGAAAAAATAACAAGAAACCTCCCTGCTTGCTCTGTGTTTCCAGAAAAAGGCAAGAATCATCTGTTTCACAGAAAAAGAAAAAAACTAAATCTCTCCCCCAGCCTCTTGGCAGGATCGGAGCAGAGACATTCTGTGAGCAGTGAAGTTACGAAGCTGTTTCCTGTGGCGACATCCTGTGTGGATTCTGCAACGTATAGCGTGGGGTGAATTTATTCTCTTTGTCCTTAGTTAGGCCACCGATGGCCTCTGCCCTGCCATTTATTTTCCACAAAATAAGTAGGAACTTCGTAGGTAAGAAACTTCAACCCCTGGGACAAATGCCATTGAAAAGACAAATGAATTCAGAGGTTACAGAGGAGAGCAAGAGCACCCAATCACATCTGCTTCGTTCCTTAGAAAAATAAACTAAAAATACCGCAGAGATGAATTTTCACTCTGGAGCAGCTCAAGAGATGTTCCCAAGTAAGTAAACAACTTCAGAATAAAGTCCATAAACACAGACGTAGCCCAAACAAGCAGGAACCCACCGGAGGACTCACCTTGCTGGCTACAGACATGGAGGGACTGGGGGGAGGCTGGGTGGAGGGTTCCGGGGGCTGCAACACAAGACCAAAAAACCATTTTTCATGCACTGCGTCTTAAGTGGTTTTGCTCCGGAAATACTTTTCAGCCACTTATCTGCACCAGGGGAGAGTTATTCTGGAGGTTTCTCCTCCCTGCCTTGCAAAGTTAGAGGTTTAGGGAGCTCGCTCTTACAGAAAGCACCATCCTGCAGGGTTTTACCACACGGGGCTGTTGAGTTCTGGATGGAGAAACAGGACTTCCCCAGGAGATCTCTTCCCCAGCCAGTTCTGACCAAGTCCAACCCCGGCTGTGCCTTTACTCACTTCTGTGGCACCACCGATGAGTCTGCCCCTACCTCACTTCACGCTGCTGAGGATGGAAAGCTCTCTGTGGCTGCTGCCTCATGGCGATTTTGTCGCTCAAATCAGCGCTGTCCTTCACAGCGGCCACTGTGGGGGGACACCCTTTGCCATCCTCACACCTCAGCTGCCCCCGGGCAGGGATTTCTTCACATCAGGGAATGAACTAAGCGGATGCTGCTGCGGCTGAGATACAGGGATCCCCCCCTGCTTGCCCTGAACCAGTGCCTGCAGAGCGCTGTGCCAGCTCCTCTGCCTGGTGCTGGGCACCCCCCAGGGCCAGGTTTCTGTCCCGCACCCCGAGACTGGCCGGTGTGTTTGCATCACTGCATTTCTCCCCTGGGCAGTATCGTTCAAGACCCCACACACCGTGGCTAAACCGGACCCCAGGCTCTGCGGCTCCTCCTTCTCTGCTGCTCTGGGCCACCCAAACTCAGGCTCTCTTTGCTACGGGGAACTCCTTCCCATGTTCTCTTCTGGCGTGGGACCCCCTCAGCAGCACCCTGGGGATGTCCCACCACCCAGGCAGGGTGTGAACACCCCACAGCCGTGGCCACCCGTACAGCAGTGCACCCCCAGGATGTGACCCCCTCACCTCACCCCCACAGCTGGAATCCTACTCAGAGGGCACTGCCCGAGCAGGGGATTTCTCCTCCTCCTTCCCACGCACCATCCCTACACCCCGGGCAGGATGTGACCCCACAAAGTGAGGCTCTCCCCTCCAACAGCACCTCAGCCAGGGGATCCCCCAGGCCAGGATGAGACCCCCTCACGGCTACAGACCTTCCCTCTGCAGGCACCTTCAGACAGGGGATCCTCCCCAGGCAGGATGGGACCCGCTCCCTCCCCGCAGCTGGGGCCCCCCCTTCCAACAGCACCCCAGGTCAGGAGCTTCCCCGCACCACAGGCTGGAGGTGCCTCCCCTATGACGGGATCCCTTCGGCAGGAGCTGGCCTGCCCGCAGCACCCCAAGGGAGCTTCAGAACACCGCCGGGCAAGGATGGGACCCCCCACTCCTCTGCCCACAGCAGACCCTTCTCCCAAACTCCCCCACTACCTCCAGCACGGGATTGCCCCGCCCTGGGTGGGATGAGCCGCGTACCCCGACCCCACGGCCAGGGGATTCCCCCCACCCTGGGCAGGCTGAGGCACGTACAACCCTCCCCCCCAGCCCCGGGCGGGAAAGCTCCATCCAGGCAGCACAAGAACAACTCTGTGGCCTCCCCTCAGCACCCCGGACACGGGGTGTCCGCACGCGGGCAGGATGAGACCCCCCCAGCAGGAGATGCTCCCCCCCGC
>JAAGNO010008423.1:64951-78841 GCA_033439905.1 Ceryle rudis | reverse complement strand
GCTGGCTCATGTTCAGCCAGCTGTCAATCAACACCCCCAGGTCCTTCTCTGCCTGGCAGCTCTCCAGCCACTCCTCCACAAGCCTGTTCCTCCAGTAACTACGTTTAAGTGACCTTTGAGGCATTCAGACATTTTGTGAGAATTTCTGGCTGAACTCAGAGACCAACCAGAACAATCACTGAAAACTTCAGAGTCTGGGCAGAGAAAATTGAGCTTGCTCCTCACAGGTCACTCAAACTACACCCAGGGGTTCAGTGCACGCATAATTTGCTGATCAGCGTGGACAATTTGGCCATGGCAGGAACACCATGTTTGCTATATGTGGGATTTGTGCACATCTTTCTGTGCAGGAAATTTTGACAGAATACAGTGTTTCAGCAGGCAGGATTTTTGGTCACATGAGTCCTTTCCTAATGCTGAAAATCTATACAACTATACAGTGAAAATAATAAAGCCTCATCAGGGGGGTACACATAAAAATAATAGACACATACAAACAGTCTGTAAAGGTATTTTCACATGTACAGATAAGGAATAAAATTGGGGATTCTGGTGGATGAGAAGCTGGACATGAGCCAACAATGTGCACTTGCAGTCCAAAAGGCCAATTGCATCCTGGGCTGCATCAAAAGCAGTGTAGCCAGCTGATCAAGAGAGGTGATTCTGCCCCTCTGCTCTGGTCTGGTGAGACCACACTACCACTGTGTCCAGCTCTGGAGCCCTCAGCCAGAGGAGGACCATGAAAATGATCAGAGGGCTGGAGCACCTCTCCTGCAAGGCCAGACTGAGAGAGTTGGGGATGTTCAGCCTGGAATAGAGAAGGCTCCAGGGAGACCTTATTGCAGCCTTCCAGTATCTGAAGGGGACCTACAAGCAAGCTGGAGAGGGACTTCTTACAAGGGCATGTAACGACAGGACAAAGGGCAATGGTTTTAAACTAGAGCATGGTAGACTTAGATTGGATGTTAGGAAGAAGTTCTTTACTATGAGGGTGGTGGAACACTCAAACAGGTTGCCCAGGGAGGTGGTGGAGGCCCCATCCCTGAAGACATTCAAGATGAGACTGAGCAACCTGCTCTAGTTGCAGATGTCCCTGTTCCCTGCAGGGGGTTGGACTGGATGACCTTGAAAGGTCCCTTCCAACCAAAGGCATTCTATGATTCTATTCTATGAAAATTCCACTCCTCTCTTCTAGCATCTGTATTAATTGCACCACTGATAATAGTAACAGGTGATAACAGTACTGGTTTACATGTAACATTTTAAAACAACAGATTTCTCTTAACACTACAGCAGAGCAGTTGTCAGAACCCATCAGCACAGGCACGCTAGTTTAAAAGGAAGATCTCCAAGTATGTTTGACCAGAGGACCAAGAATATCCCTGCTTTGGTATAGCAGAATAACTTCTCTCTGCTTCCTTTTTTTGCAGAGGAATGGCAAAACAAATATCAGAGAGCATTTAGTGCAAAACCAAACATGGTGCCATCCTTCAGCCTTTTCTGTTTTCTCTGCAGCAGCTCTCGTGTCCACCATCATTACCACACAATACTTTGCATCTGAACTGGTCATTTCCTGCCTGTGGGTATCCACAGGGTTGAGTTATTGGGATATAGCCCAGAAATTTAGGTTCCTGGTCAAGGGCTTTGAAGGAAGAAACCACTGACCTGCCTGATGGATGTGCCTTTGCCCAAGGAATCCTACCTGTGGTTTGAGACTGAGGAACACTCAGCTCCTGTAGCCTCATGTCACCCTGATCCCTTCTCCCACCCACACCCTGAATGAAGCCACAAGAAAGAAAACAAAGCAGTTATCTGCCTGTGGGAGACTGTAACTGTCTCTGGTCTCACATCACATCCAGGACTCTGGTGCTGAGGCAGGACATGATTTTCTACATTTAGTTAAAAATTAATAAAAGCTTTTTGACTTCCTAACATTAGTATGGACCTTAGTACACAGTCTGAAAGGAAAGCAGATGTGTACAGTGGATTCTTTTTCTTTTTTTCTCTACAGGACATGTAGAAAGCATCTTCAAAAGGAAACATCAGCAGAGTATCTGGATTAACAGATTAAAAATTGCCAGCAGTGTGTCCTCACACTTAGATCAACTGCAATGCCAAGTATGTTCTCAATCAACAGAACCAAAATCTTCCTTTGGCAAAGTGTTTCACATCCTAAATTAGTTGAAGGGGACAGGGGGATTTTGTTGTTGCTTTTGTTTTTATTTTTTTTACAGCTGTACAAGAACAAATAAAGTTCCGAATGCCATGCTGGTTACAGTTCACTACCACAATATGGAGTTTTCTGAAGAACTGTAGAAAAGCACAAAGTTTGCTGGAAAACAAAGCCTGGAGTTCTGGCATGTTTCCCCACTCCCACTGCACTGCAGCTAACATTCAGAGACAATAAACATCTTTCTGTCTCTCACCCTTCCTGACTCTGTCTGCAATCCGGGTGGTGATATTCGTGTGGGTGGAGAAATCAACAGACAGAACAGAAACAATCAAGCCCAGAAGACATTGTTGATAGCAGCTTTGCACAACAAGGAACACTTGTCAGCTCGGATTGTCAGATTTATACCGGATAAGAATCAAGACACCCACTCCTTTTTCCAAGCGCCATATGTACAAGAAGACAGGACGACCTGTAGTGCTAAAAGCTTCACTGATGGAAAAAAAATCCTGAAAATTTTCAAAAAATTTCAGCTTCAAATCCTGTCTTAGCTGAGCTTGTAAACAATAGAACCATAGAATGGTTTGGGTTGGAAGGGACCTTAAAGATCATCTAGTTCCAACCCCCTGCCACAGGCAAGGACAGAAACACCTTCCAGTTCCTTCGCCTGTCTGACAGTTTTCTTGTGTTCGTGCTGTAGGATGGCTTGGCTTTGCACGATGGTTACATCAGAGAATTAGAAACTTCTTCAAAACTTCTCTTCCTGACATTTTTAGCTGTGAGTGGCAAACCCAAGATCAAAGTTCTCAGCTGTCGTCTATCCACCTCAGTTGTAACCAGATAGTTAATTACCTCTACATGCTCCACAAAGCTGATCCCCAGACACATGAAATCAATGCAAACATACTGCCCGGTACGCATCTTCTGTTTGCAATCTTATGGGCTGCTAACTCAATATCCTATTGTAAACACAGAGCTTTGACACCACTGCAGCTGCCAGTCTAACACTCACTTCCCTATTGTATTGCAAGAAGTTGGTTTCCAGGACTGGTAGCAGGCCTCTCCTATTTTGGACACCTCTATTGTCCTAAAAAGGCATCTCAACTAGTTCTTTGTAGGTTATTCCAGGTTGAAAACTGAGATCCCTGATGAACTGGATCTCTTTCTCCACTGGCCTATCAGAAGTTTCTCCAGATCCCTCGGACTGGTCTTTTTACTAATGCAGCTTCTCTGCTGTCTTTGACTCATCATCTAATTCGAGCTTTCATTAGATGACACACTGAAAATCAGATTCAGTTAGTGCCAAGGCCAGGAAGTATTTATATGCATAATTTCGGAGGCTTATGAACAGGTTTCCCTTTGTTTTTATATATAGACCCACAGAAATGAAAGATGTGTTTTGGTTATTGGCATTTGTATTCACTCTCTCAAAGATTTTTCCTCTTTAAAAGATAAAATAACTGTGAAGAGGAAGAGTTAGAGGAAAATGAATCGAACAAGAGCATTAATGCAGTACACATATTGGCACTGACTAAGCAAGATGTTACCATCTAACATATTTCTGGAAATAAGCACTAGACTAACATATAACAACAGCCAGAATTAGGGCTTATCCCATGTCACAGAGCAAACAGTGCTCACACCTTAGGCCCACACACATGAAGTTTGGTAGGAACTTTAGAAGTTTACGGTAACTTTTCACCAGGTGCTCCAGCCAACCTGACCTCATATACTGAAAAGCTTAGCATTGAATAACAGTTTCTATTCTCTCCTTGTCATTACAGATGATTAACCAAACCTTCTTTCATGTGAAATACCTGCCCATAGATGCAGAAGGCCCTTCAGCACCTTTCCTGGTTTTTATATTATTTTTTTAAATAACTACAGCCTTTGTACCTGAAAGGATTCGCACCGAGTTGTTCAGAGTGACAGGCAATCCGTTCTTGAGCCACATTATGGATGGCAAAGGAATTCCTGAAGCTTCACAAACCAGAGAGATGGGATTTTTCTCCACAATGCTGATGTTTTCAGGCATCTGCAGGTAACCAGCAATACTTGGGGGAACTAAAAACAAGAGTAAAGAAAGGCCACATGTCAGAACAAATAAAAACTAATTTTGCTCTCAAAACATCCTGTCATCCAAATAATAATCCACCGAAACTCAGATAAGCTTGGCAAGTGAAGAGCTACAAAACTGAGACACTTAATTCTATATATTATTGACAATTTCTTAATATGTAATGGCATGGAAATATTAAAATTAAATTCTATCCATTTTATTACCTTTATTTTATGGCTGCCTGCTCTATGCCAATTATCATTTCCAGTACCTAATGAAACGCTGGGGAAAATTCTAACACTGATAGAATTACATGTTTTTTTCTGTTGGAAAGAACAACCCCTTATTAAAATAGTGACCACAAATTCATTCTTAGCTTTTCTTTGATAGAAAGAAGGGTATTTCCACTTTGGAAGCAGTTCTACAGTTCATACTTTAGAACGTGAAGCCTCAGGTCAAGAATTGACAAACATCCTGCAGCACTCTGAGTAGCATGGGGAGGTTTGAAGTTTCTCTTTACTACCCTGAAGCTTCAAAATAGAGTACAGCAAATATTCCAAATAAAACAAAAACAGAAACAAAACCCTGGTAAATAATTTTGCCCTTTTGTTATCAATAATAAGAATTCCTGTGTTTATTATAGGATTAAAACATAAGTATTCAGTGTTTGATGAAGCATAAGTGTCACACACAACAGCATTACAGCAGCTGTAAGATAACGTCATGTTCTGATTGGCGCCATCAAGTCAAATTATGGAGAGCAATTATATTTGAAGGCACCATCTCTGAATTCTTCTGACTGTGCAAAATGAGAGAACCTGATAACAAAATACTTGAGATGTTGGCTGTCCTCAGGGAACAGTCCTCTGGTAGTAGCCACTAGCAAGGTTTTCTTGGTTAAACATTAATTTTTATCTCCCACAACAGAATATTCCCCACCGTGACACTCACCCCAATGTCATATACAATTACATCATATCTTGGTCTTCTCCTGTCGGGAAAGGGAGCAACTGGTGGGGGATTGATATTAACAGGGACAAAGGTAAGATTTTAAAATATGCAGGAGTTATAAAATTGGATTTGGATTTTCGTAACACTGCAATTGAAGCCACATCCCTGATCTGCAATTGAAACTGTATTGTGTGTAAAGCCTGCGATAGACAGAGGTGGTACATTTAGCTACACAACTTTTTCTTGGATACTATAGTCCTTGGGTGAATATAAAGGTCTAATATGTTTCTGTGACACCTGCCCCATTTCGCCCACACTCACCATGAACGTTTAAATCATATTTTCTGTCAGATAGCCCTGCCACATTGGCAGCGACACAGACGTAGCGGCCAGTGTCTGACACCTGGGCATTTTTCAGCTGAAGAAAGCGACCACCATGAAGTACCACGATGTTCCTTCCACCAACCAGTGTACGGCCATCCTTCATCCATGTTATTGCTGGGTCTGGAATGCCCTGGACTCTGCACTCCAGGGAAACTTCATTTCCTTGGGTGACGACAACTTCTGATGGGTGGCTGCCACTATTGAATATAGTTGGTCGAACTATGAAAGAAAAAGAAACACAGTATAGAAATGAACTGGAAACTACGTTCCAGGATCTTCACCTGTTTCAGAACAGAACAACAATCAAGTTTGCCAGATCATCATTTTAATCAAGATCAGTTACTGCTGTCAAATCAATTAGGGGCACTCTGCAATTCAATTTTCATCAGACCGAGAAAAGATAAATAACTTCCTCTCCCCACTCTCCACTCTATAAAGTTTGTTTTGTTTTTGTTTTTTTTTTTTTTAAATGTAACTTACAGGCAATTCTAAAAATGCAAGCAGAAGAAAAAGTTCAAAAAAAGACTGCCCTAAATGCTATCAATGCCTACTGATACCCGTAGATTTCCTCTTTCATGGGATTGTTTAAATATACCTCCTGTCATTCCTGACTGACATACCAAAGTAGCAGTAAAATCTGAGGGAAATCTAAGTTCAATTAGTTGTCATCATTACTACAGTATGGCGACAAGAAACATCACAATACCTCAAGGGGTTATGTCCCAGTAAACATCTATGGTCAAATACACTTTCAACAGGTATATGCAATGTCTTCGTCAAGATCTGAATCCAAACTGCCAAAATTTTTAATAGAATCACAGACTGGTTTGGGTTGGAAGGGACTTTTCAGGATCATCCAGTCTAAACCCCCTGCAGGGAGCAGGGACATCTGCAACTAGAGCAGGTTGCTCAGAGCCCTGGCCAACCTCACCTGGAATGGTTCCAGGCATGGGGCTTCTACCACTTCTCTGGGCAACCTGGGTCAGTCTCACCACCCTCAATGTCAAAAATGTCTTCCTTCTCTCCAGTCTAAATCTCCCTCTTTTAGTTTAAAACCATCACCCCTTCTCCTGTCCCAACAGGCCCTACTAAAAAAAGTATTTACCTAACATTCTCATTGGAGTACCCTTAAATCCTCCTATAGCTACACATTGTGCTCTGAAAGTCTTGCAGCTTAACATCACCGTGCTGATAACACTTCCCTGATGTAACTATTGTAGAACTGGTAAAATACAAATGGAATGTTTCATGGTCACTTACCGTACACTCGCAAATTGTATTCTTTCATTGCACTTCCAGCTACATTTGAAGCAATACAAGCATAAGATGCAGCATCAGACTTTTCAGCAATTGAAATTTGGAGCTGTCTGCCTCCAGATAAAATCCGCACCCTTCCCGAAAGGTCGGCCACCAGTGGAGAGTCTGCAAGAGACATTCTTTCAGATAAAACCACAGACAATGGGCTGGGCTTCCTCATGTGGTGTGAAGTCCATTGGCTCACTTAAAAATTACTGAGCTGCACAACTGCCTATTTTATAGCTGCTCTATCTGAGTTTTCCCAGACATCAGAAATGTCCCACAAGCAGGTTCTGAGGACTCCCCATATTAAGTGCTGACTTCACGACGTACAGCAACCTGAGCTAACACACATGAACTGTCACCACACTCACATCCATCCAGAAAGTTTTGGACACTTCCCCTGAGAGAAAAAATTCAACACTTTCAGTAATATCTGACCCACTGCGTCCAGTATAAAATCATCTCACCCAGCACTGCCAATGCTCAGAAACATAACTTAATTTTCACAGCCGGACCATCTGTGTATTGGAACATTGCACCAAATGTCAGACCTGATGAAAAAATCTGGCTTTCATGTAAAATTCAAAACTGGACTATTTTTCAACTGCCCTTCTACACTTTCCAACAGGTTTGAGTTTCCTTTCTGCCACTTAAGGGTATGTACTTTAGCCTCGCAGTACATTATTAGAATGTGTCATGCAACTGCCTCTTCAGCTTCCACAAGACGTGGTTTAAAAAGAATATGATAAACTTAATTTTCTCTGATAATTTTATGCATAAGGAAAAGTGGTTTGTAATAAAAATCTGCTCTTTCCACAGGCCAAAATGAATTAAGGTAGGCACATACCACACTGAAATGTGCCGTCCAGAAAACTGTAGATAAATAGGTGAGGCTGTTTAATAACACAAGATTTGCCACAATGGAAGAGTTCAACACCTTATTTTATCTAATATTCTGTCTCCCACAGTGTCCGTGCTTAAAAGAAGGTGCTAAAAATACCTGCTTTTGTTGACTGATGTACGAGAAGGTGGTTGTCAGTGTTACTTAAACCCCCTAAAGCAAAAAGGTGTACAAACTACTTTTAAATATTAAGATGGGATGAGAGAAAGGTTTAGTAAATCCTCACAGCAATTACTTCAACTAGATGCATTTTCCTCACTTGGCACTACGCTGCAGCTGCAAATTTAAAAAGAACTCAGGGAACAGGTCAGTGGTTGCACTGTGGATCACAGGGCAGAGACCCTCAGCTCAGCACCACAGGACTTCATGGTGACTCACAGCCCTGCCAGCTGTAAGTCTCGGTGCTGCCCTGCTGCACTGTGGTAAATAAGCATATTGAGAGGGGTGAAGTGCTTCATGGTCCATTTTTAAGTCAGCTCAGGAATCTCTGCACTGCACTTCTCTTACACAGCTTTAGGAATAACAACACCTAATGCAAGCAGAGATGAGTTAGAGGGAAGGGAATAATCTCTGACTGTAGTTTATTTTATGCACTATCAGGACTTTTTAAGTATCTATGCGCATGAACTCCTCAGAACACACTTTCTCATATGTTCACTGGAAAAAAAAAAAAAGAAAAACTTGGCATGTCAGAATTATCACATTTGCTTCATAAATGGATGATGGACAGTTACCCACCATTCTTTTTCCAGGTCAGACCGGGTGGTGGAATGCCACTAGACTCACATATCAAGCTTATCAAGCTCCCTTCTGTTACTGTCAGTTGAGAGATGTCATCTGAGCCATAAATACTTGGTGCCACTGAAAAGCAACATCAAATAAATGCATCATTTGAAATACAACATTATTAGCCAGCAGTGAGACCCAAAAAGCCCTCATATAAATTTGTCCCATTATGTTCTGAAGCAACTACAAGGATTGTGTTCTCATGTTGGCATTGCAAACCAGACCCTGAGTAGGGAGCAATACACTGTGAATGACAGCATCCATCCTATCGGCCTCCGAGGTGACTTTTTCTGGCTGATTTTTGAATGGACGTCACAGAACAAAGCCATTGCTGTGATTTATGTAAACTGCCTCCAACTCTAAGTGCCTGCCTCATTCATGGCCTCAGCTAATAAACCATCATTAGGTGGAAAGAGACTTTTAAAATTCAGCTCGAGTTTTTTCTTTTGAATTTTTCCTACGTCAACACAGTGGCTGCCATGTCCAACACTAAGGACTCCATCCTTTCAACTGTCCTGCTGTAGCCATCTACAGCTCTGTGACTGTAACCCCGTCACAGACAAAAGGAACCACTGTTTTCACTCCAATTCTCAAAGACCTTCGGTTCAATCACCAGGGAAGGGATAACTGCCTTCTTGAAATGGGGGAACCATTTTCATCAGATGAAAATAGTGTAGGTAACACTTGAAAAGAGACCACAAAAAAGCAGAGGAGAACGTAGACTGAACCTGGAGAATAAAATCTCACTAATGGATAAGATGGCCAGCACATTTTTAATACATGCAACAGTAGACAGCTTCTCCTTCTCATACTTTAAACTATCTAGCAGCAACCAGATGCATGGGTTTCAAAATGACTGAGTGCAAAGGGCTTTATTGTACTGTACTGGCTTCGACCTTCTATTTGTCCTGCTTCCGGTCAAAAGGTTTGTGCCAGTCTCTACAGACGTGCATCTTACATTGGGCTGGCTAGCAGAACCATAGTTAGCTCTCAAGATCTCACCAATCCTCTGAAGGATACATTTCTTGGATTTAAAACTTAAATACAGCAAGTGGGGCATCTGGTCCCTGAGTGTAAAGAAAGACTGTAATTCTAAACACTTATTCACAGGTGACTTTCACAGGCAACTTTTGGTTTCTGCTAAGCTTATTCTATCAAAGCTGCTAACTAGCAAAGAATTATCCCAACTCTCCAAATCCTATTGAAATGGTCTCACTGCACGAAAGAGCAAATCCATGCAGCAAAAGTCCTCTGTGACACTGCAGATCTTACAGATCTGGGGACGGAGAGAAGAGAGCTGGAGGTGACACACAGAGTAAATCACAGAATTGTTTTAGTTGGAAAAGACCTTTAAGAACGTTGAGTGCCACCATTAAGCTATCTCTGTCAATCCCACCACTAAACCTAATATTAATACTGAGTATATGCTTTAGCATAGGAAAACTGCAGGGTCTTGCGTGGTACTACAATATCCACCTCTAGCTTCAACACCACAAATGTCTCTTTTTAATAAATAATAACACAATTCTGTGTCACTAAAGATTGTCGTTTTATCCTTACAAACCCTGTTAGATAATTCTAGTCTCAGGATGTCTAGTCAAAGGATGTCAAAGCAAGAAATTAATTTGTAATAGAAAAAAAAGGCACATTTCAATTTGTATATGGGGAGAAAATGATGGTAAAATCAATAGTTCAAATAAATCTCCTAAGCCACACTGATCATCTAGCCATAGAAAACTTTTACTAAAGCTATTTTTGTGATTCAGCACCAATAACTTTGCAGCAGAAATAAAGCTAGGGAAACCAGCTTTTATTTATCTGAATTTCCACGTTTTGGCATTTAAAAAAGCAGAGTCGGTAGGTTAACTTTAAATGGCATTGGCCTGCCCAAATAGGAGGTATGGATATAAAACCAATTAGTTACAGCTCTAAACTACTATCAAGCATGCAAACCCAACCTGACAAAGGCCTACAAAGTAGCTGGTATTAATTTAGAAGCAAACCAAAGCAATTTGAAATATGCATGTGTTTGTTTTGCTGGTACTGTTAAACTATAGCACATACAATAACATCTCCTTGCGTGAAGCTCAGCAATTAAGTGTTTATGAACTACAGAGGATTTTAGCATCTCACATCAGAATTTTAATCTGAGCCCTGTTCCCACTCCTGGAATAAGCTTAATAAATCTTACCCCAAATATTGACATTATAGTTCTTTTCAGTTTTCCCAGCAACATTTGTCGCTTCACAAGTGTAACGGCCAGTGTCCTGTACTTGAGCTCCTTCAATCTAGGAAGAAAATGAAAACCTGGATTTATTCTTCTTACATTATTATACATGCAACTTGTAAGGAGATGTTACTCAGGTTTCAATTTTAATATTTAGGGGACCAGTGTACAAATAAATAATCCACATTACTCCTGCCAAATCTGCACACAACCATGCAGGTGGCCATGAACTCCCTCACTCCCTTCTATTGCACCAGACGGCCTAACACTCTCCAATCTCTACTGGGTCTCTAGTGCCTTCACAGTGGGTATAACTCCCCAGAAAGCAATTGCCACTGGAGCCCAACTGCCCTGTTCACCTTCAGTACACTTCCATCCTCGGAGATGCTGAGACCTGGCTTCTTCAGCAAGGGTTGTCCATCCTTGAGCCACGTCAGCACAGGTGGGGGAACAGCATTGCTCTGGCAGAGTAGCTCCACTGCTTGGCTGATGAGCACTGAGACATTTTGTTCCTCTCCCATGATGTTCGGTGGAACTACAGCAAGAAATCAAAATACAGGACCTTTGTGTATCGCAGATTCCCTAGAGTAAACACACTGTGGAGTTAACTCTTCATTTAACAAAAATAATACGACAGTTACCACCTTTCTGGCACACATTCTAAGTCTCCTTTGTATCACAAAAAGCACCAGAATAATTTTTGTTAGTTATAGGATATCCTCTGGACAAGATACGTGCTAGTGAGTTATCATGTACAGCAAAACCATGTAGAGAAGCCAAGACTAGCAAAAAAGTACCTGAAATATAGCTAGAAAGGAAAATCACCAGTATATAAAGAATGTGCTAGTACATTCCTACCGTAAAGAAAAAGACCCGATGAGTGAAAAGGCTCACAAGATAATAATCAGACCCAGAAGCTGAAAATGTCTTAAACTCTTCTAGATAGTGCCAAGAAGGACGCTTTAAAGAGAACTCTGACTTTAAGAAGAATTTTGTCCAAAGATGGCCAAATACAGAAGACAGAATGAAAAGTGACATGAATGCAGCTAAGTGAAAAGGTTAATGACTTAATCATCAAGTCATAACACACTTTACCGTCTATCTGCTTTGTGTGGCATCTGCTTTGTGTGGTATCTGCTAGCTAATTAGTGCAACTGTTGGCACTGAGCACAATATCTAAATTTGTACTACAGTTTCAGTGATAACCTCATTGTTACATTATTATTTCCATATTACAAAGTAGAAAAATCAGCTTTCAGAATGAAACTTTTCAGTGTAGAAGAAGAAAAAAAATCCTTCTAGACATATTAATTGAAGCCCATTACCTGCTTTTGAACAGTGTCAAGCTTTAAGAAGTTGCATTTTTTTCCACCATTTTTGAAATTATTTGTGTTTCCATAGTAAGAAAAACAAAGTGACTGAGAAGGCAGCTAAGAACTAAACCTTGGAACATAGTAAGTCACCAGCTTTCCATGGGGAAAGTGTTTGTGGCTGGAGTCAAAAAGAACACAGAGGAAATATTAGACCGACGAGATAAGCTTAAATGAAAAGATTAAAGACAGAAAACTGCTTGCTTTGTATCAGTATTCACGGCTGAACCACATGCCCTTTGGTAAGGGCACACAGTGTCATTGGGCAGATCAAATTTTCTGAGACTCCTCAGGTATCATCAGGTTGTTTACAGAATATTGGTACATGAAGAGTTTCAAAGTTGGGTTGTTTTTTTTTTAACTGAAGATGATTAGGGTCATATATAAGAATCTGTATTGTCAAGCTTCTTCAGTTTTTAGTTTTGCAATCCCTAACTCCAGAAACTGCGATGGATTGCCCAAAGTATCAGCGTAAGAAGAAGGGAAGCAGTGGGACTGTCTGTGAGAAATATGCTGGGCTTCGCTCTGAACAAAAAGATACTGAATTAATTAGCACACATGAGATTATAAAATGTCCCAAAGTGGTACTCAGTAAACCAGCAATGCGATTCTCAAGATCTCCTGAAAAATAATATTAACAATAAAGCTTTGTTTTTCTTGCACAGGAAGTACTAAGAGGAGCAGCTGATTTCACAGTTTGGAAATAATTTAGGGAAAAGTCTGGTCTCTGTGGATAAGAAATATAGTAACTGAAAAAAAAAAAAAAAAACCTGTTTATCTTACTTTCTTTGTAGAATTCACAAAGGCCCAGATTCTTTACGAGTGTTGTGGAACTGAAAATTGGAAGCTGAGCCATTACTGCAGAAGGCAAATTTATTTCCAAATACTTTTCTACCAGTTAGTTTTCCTCTCAGCTGAATGAATTGAAATGTGTTCAAAAGGAAACTGAGTTTATGAAATAGAGACACAGCCATTGAAGCATTTGTTGCTGAAGTAACAGGGTTTAAAGTTAATCTAATTATGCTCACAGTAACTGTATGTTACCCGTATTGTTCCAACTCCTAGGCTGGCTCAGTGCACTGCACATTTCTAACCATCTCAGCTCCAACTGCACTCAAAATTATTTTCCTCCTGTGACTTCCTAATTAGATTACCCATATGAGGCAAATCCTATGAGTAATAGTACTTTTTGGTGACAACCTCACTCAAGAGGGCCCTGCAGCTGAACTCAGCCCTGGCTAGCTTCTAATACAACAGTAATTTTTAACATACATAACTTCTAACTCTTTTAATTTCATCTAGCTAAAAAGGACAGAGGTTCCAGGAAATAGAAGAGAAACAATAAATATTACAGAATCACAGAATGTTAGGGGTTGGAAGGGACCTCAAAAGATGATCTAGTCCAACACCCCTACCAGAGCAGGATCACCCAGATTAGGTCATGCAAGAACATGTCCAGGTGGGTTTGGAACGTCTCCAGAGAAGGAGACTCCACAACCTCCCTGGGCAGCCTGTCCCAGTGCTCTGTCATCCTCACCATGAAAAAGTTTCTCCTTATGTTTACATGGAACCTCCTACGTTCCAGCTTGTACCCACTGCCCCTTGTCCTATCATTGGACATCACTGAGAAGAGCCTGTCTCCATCCTCCTGACACTTGCCCAGCTCCCTCAGCCTTCAACCACTCCATCATCTTTGTGGCTCTGCGCTGGATTCCTTCAAGCAGTTGATAGATACATATATAT
>JAAGNO010008423.1:34036-64851 GCA_033439905.1 Ceryle rudis | reverse complement strand
TATCCATAGGTCTCAAAACGCACCACACCACTGTTTTACAACTGAGAGCAGGAAAAAGCCTGTTGCCCCAGGTTGAGGGCAGATACACAAGCAGCCATTACTTAAGTCACAAGTATCCTGACCCCAGTGCAGTTACAAGGAAGCCAATTCAAACTCAAAACCAAAAATAACCTGGCCAGCTGTCCTTATTCACCTTAGAAAACATCCAAAAGTCTAACTTCTCTTGCAAGATTTTCCAGACTCCCACTTACAATTGCCATAAAGCCAGAGATTGGCAGAGCCAGAACAGTTCACTCTACACTGACCTACTGAATGCAGAAGCAAAAACCACAAAGGTTCTTCAGTTCCAAAACCCTCTCTCCACATCTGGTACCTTAAGATTCCTAAACCAAATGGCAGATCATTGTTCATCCTCATTTCACTGGTGTACAAATAGACTTGAACTGTCCAAGGAAACTTATAACTTGCTACAGTCAAACTCCCTGGCATTCCTCCTGGCAGTACGTCATGCTCTTTGCTATCTGCACATCACCAGCGGTCTCCAAGAACACAATAAGCATAGGCATCTTAGACAAGTTACAAAAAAAACGAGGATGAAGCTCAAACAAGTTACAAGAAATCAGAAGGAAGGACAAATTTATGTGAATTTGGTCAAAAAAACTTCAGACTTAACTTACAGACATAATTTGGAGAACTGACAAAGTGTGAAAGACGTATTTCCCACTTCTTGAAAGAGACAAAGTTGACTGTTTGGGCTCAATACTGTGCCGCTATTAGCCCTGAAAATGTGACCATTTTTTAGGGAAGCACAGTGAGTCTTGAAAATGGAATGGAAACTGGAGAGCTGTATGGCAAACTCACACCGACTCATCCTGGTTCAGTAAAGACAACTGAGCCTTGGCCCCAGTACTATCTTTTGCCTATGGGATCTAGATGGTTTTTTACACATAAATACATTTATAAATGAGTCTTTATGAATTAAACTTGTAAATTCACTGCTGCAGCTACATTTCTCCAAGGATGCAGAGAAGAACATACTTTAATACATGTTGATTTAATTTACATGTTGATGTAGTATGTGCATATCTGTATTTTTACTAGCATATGCACGTCATCACTTTGCCCCCCATAATGGGTTTGAACCATTTCTATTCAAAGTTGCTAGAAGTCTGGGCCACAGTGTATTTAATTAAAGCTCCAAGAAAAGTTCTCACGACCAAAAAAAATAGAGATTTGTCAGAAAAATCTCACCATAGACTCTGAGATCAGTATCTCTTTGGCTCTCGCCCGCAGCATTGACTGCAACACAAGTGTATTTTCCTGTGTCGCTGATCTGAGCACTACTCAGTGCCAAGACCCGGCCCCCAGACAGCACCTGCAACACAAGCATACCACATTCAGAAGACAGAAGCAGAGAGAACCGACCGGTTTAATTTCAAAATGCAATAATTTTGCCACTGCTTCTCAGCATCAATCTGTTCCCTACCCTCTTTCCTGCACTTTGTTGTTCTCTTTTGATCAAGACTTGCAAAAACAAAAGTCTAACTTCATGCAAGTCTGGAGGGAACTCCTGGCAGTCACAAGTCTTCACAGAATCTAGATGTTCCTCCTCCTTGCCGTTTTCAAACATTCTGTCACATCTTTAGTCTGTTTCCTAAGTTGACCCCAGATAGAAAATTTTTCCCTCTTTCCATTCAGATCATAAAATTAGCTTTCAAAAAGCAACCATACCCCCTCCTTCTAACTCTGAATATCTCCTGAAATAGCTGAAATGTCTCTGCAATATCTCCTTACATCAGTGGATGGGTTTTTTTTTCTTCTGAACTGCTACTTTTTGCAATAATGTATTACATGATCTTGACCTCTATGGATCTCAGCACAGGAATAAGGTCCGATTGCCTCTTCTTCCCAGCAAGTGAAAAATTTATTGATGAAAACTTAGTTACTCAGTATGAAATCAGTCAAAAGGATGACCTTATTTCAGTACATCCATATTGTCCACTTCACACAGTGATTACTGGAGCTAAGCTTGAACCAATAACCTAGAGCAAAAGGCCTTATACTTTCATTCCAAAACCTCTAACTTACTCTGTTCCATTACACTGCACCGGTTTAAAAGCCTCCTACCACAACAGGAAAGAGCACAGATAGCAGGACTTGAAACCAGTACCTGAAGTCCATCACTAAAGCTGGAAACAGGGCTGCCATCTTTTAGCCATGTCAGAATGGGTGCAGGGATGCCTCTTGCTTCACACTCCAGCCGCACTAGATTATTAACCACCACTGTCACCATCTCACTGCTGCCAGAGATTGATGGTGGGACTGAAAAAAAGAAAACAAAGCTGAGAGTATAACATAAGAGTATTAATCACAATGGAAATCAACAGGCCACTTACATTTGGACATTATTTCTCATTCTGCAAGTCACTACATTGTTGGAAAGATTTCTCATGTTACTCCTACTGAACTCTTGTCACTCGGTTGCTCTGTGCCAAATCCTGCCCTTTCTTTGCATAGCTTCAATGAAAGTACTGTGAGCAAGTACTATAAGCAGGGCTGCACCCACAACCCAGAGGATATAACATAACCACAACATAAAACCAGAAAATATTCCCTCAAACTTCTATAATATTCCATTTAGACCTTGTGAAAGGCATTAAGAGTGGTGGGGGATTAAAGAAAAATGTTTATCATATAAACTGCATAAAGCAAATACCTATACAGAGTAATAAATTGGCCTTGCAGAGCATATGTGAGCATTTCCCAGATTAGACTGTGTAACATCTGCCTCTCTGATGACAAAAAAACATCTTAATGGAACATCTCAAAACATTACTCTAAGTGATTTACACAGTCTAGCAAATTTTGTAGAGCTATGTTGAAAAGAGAGACAAGAAGCACTAAAAAAGGGAGATGTTTTATTTATTAGGAGAATCAAACCAATTTTATTTGCTCCTACCACTAATAACTTTATAGTCACTATCAGTAGAAAACTTAATCCTTGAAGTCACACCTAGAAAGAGATCACAATGGTGCGATCTTCTCATATATATCCTCTGTGAGGAAAAAACAAAACTGTATATAATTCTGTATTGTCAATAATATTCATTAATAAATTCAGCAACCTCTAACAGCCTGTAACTCAGCCTACCTACTCATAGATAAATTCCAGTAGTAGCAGCAACTGTGGAAAAAAAGCAAGTGTGATTTTATAATCTTTTTTTCCCCTTCGGTTCCCGTATTTCACTACAACAGCATCCATTGTTCTCAAATGCCTGGAAAAGTTACCGTGGTGAGAAAGAAGCAGAAAAAAATTACTATAATGAAATTATATGAATATACTAAACTGGAATTCAACCCGCTTCCTTCAGGAGGCCTGCCCAGTTTCATCTAATGTTAAGTATGCAATGTTAAGCATTGTTTTTAATGCAAAAGTGAGCTGATAATTTCTACCATAGCTACCACATCAACGACACTACTAACAACGGAAGCGGTTGAATATGACCAGTAATCAACCAGCGTAAATGCTCATTCATGCCAAGTGCCAGTGCTCAAAATGCAGCATAACATTCTGTAGTCCCTTCTGATCTCCTTTAATTGGTCATTCCTGCCTCGGCTATTAAGAGGGGAAAGCCCTCAAGCTTTCTCTTCTCAAACTGATAAACTCTAAATCAACTGGATGAGAAACTTGTTGATGGCAAGTTCAAAAAGGACTCCACTGTAAGCTCGGCATGACACAAGCTGAATTAAGCAGGTTCATGGATAAGTGTCGGAGCTTCCTTTGATGCAATTAGTTTTGGCTGCAACTGCATGTATTCTGTTCTGGAAGGGGAAACAACTTCATCTAAATCAGAAAGTATTAGTTCCCTAGAAAACACCAGACGTATCCACTGATATTCTGCCACCCATAAAAAGACACAAATATACTTAAGGGTTATTATTCATTTTTCAGTTTAGCCAGAATAATGACCTTGGCTCTAAATATTTCCTGGGAATTAATCACTGGGTGGGGTTAATTGCCTTTGACCATGTCTCCAGCCATCAGTTTTTCCCATGATGGTCATTAATTTCATGGAAGTGTACTGCCCAACTCATTATTTGTTAATTAACATTAATAGGAACTGCATACTCTGCATGCATCTCAGCTGGGGACACTGTGCCAAATTCGGGCCACAGTTTTGCATAAAAGACTCCCACAGAAAAGCAGCTACATGCAAGTGCATGTATCAAAGATAAAAATTTGGACTATGGCCCCATCCAAAAGCCACTGAAATCAATGGAAAAGCTCCAATTTGGCTTTTGCTCAGGTGTCTCATGTCTGCAAACACCCACATTTTCACTTCATCTTATTAGACACAGTACATTTTTCTTTTAAACTCTTGGATTATGAGAGCATTTGATCTGTGTCCTGCCTTTCTCTATCATGAGCTTTAAAGTCACCTACAGCAAAACCCATCAACTGCAAGGCCTTCCAACATGCTGAAATGGTAACCTAAATACCTCTTCCACAAGTCTAGTGGTTCTGTTCATTCTTCCTAGAACTGACTTCTCTTACCATATTTTACCAGTTCAAAACATGTATTCCAATGTCACTGAAAACCAGAAGAGTGACTTTTCTCCCCTCTGAGCCCTGCTGTACCTCTTCCAGTATGATGGTGTGATAAGTGACAGTAAGCCTGCTCAGCAGAGACAAAACTTGAAAAGCACATCTGGGTGTTTTTTGTAGGTTAATACTTACCATGGACCTGAAGACTGTAAAACAACTCAGCTGTGCCTGCAGTGTTGACAGCCACACATCTGTAAACGCCAGTGTCAGAGATCTGAGCACCCTCGATCTGCAGAACCTGCCCTCGGTTCAGAAAAGTGGCAGTGGTGGCGCTGGTAAGTGGGCGATTGTCTTTGTACCAAGTGACAGCTGCATCATGAAAGGAAAGATAGAGAAGTTCCCCAAAATATCCCCATTCCAAATAATGGGACCACACAGTCTTCAAACTTTCCATCTAATTTTTCAGATATATAACAAGAGTTAGAAACCAAGACTTAAAGGAGGTTGGAGCCAGGTGGGGTTGGTCTCTTATCCCAAGGAACAAGTGATAGGACAAGAAGAAATTGCCTCGAGTTGCACCAGGGAGGTTCAGGTTAGATAGGAGGAAAAATGTCTTCCCCAAAAGGGTTGTCAAGGCCTGTCCCAGGCTGCCCAGGGAAGTGGTGGAGTCCCCATCCCTAAAGGGGTTTCAAACGTGATGCTGAGGGACACAGTATTGTGGTGACCTGGCAGTGTTGGATTAACAGTTGGACTTGATGTTCTGAAAGGTCTCTTCCAACCAAAATGGTTCTGTGATTTAACTGAACCACTTGGCAAAGTTTACAGAATCAAAATGCACGCAATCAAATCAAACTTCAACTGGCAGACTGAAAAAATTTACAGAAAGCCCAGAGAACTGGGTTTACTCCAAAAGGAGATTTTATACAAACAAAATCCAAGGAAATTTTTTGCAACACAGCCAAAAGATGGCATCCTCCATCAGCAGAACTGGTAACTAATGTTTTACCGGCATCACTTTACTATTCATTTAGATGAAACTGCCACAGACTGAATCATCTTCTGTAGCACACAGGTTTTCTGTGAAAAACATATTCAGGAAGTAATCTGGCCTGACTGATGAACACGACCACACACAAGCTTCTTTCTTTTTCAGGGTGATGTTGTGCTATTGCTTTTCTTAGCTAATGTCACGTCTTAAGCGTTATTACAGAGCCTCCTTACATGGTACATGGAGGAGGCGAATGAACTGGTTTTACTGTACGAAGTATAGGAACTCCATCGTTTTAATTGTTTGTCCTTAGATAACAGGCAATTTATTGACCACAAAAGGAGTGCAAAATGGATTTTAAATCCTTTATGTTCTCATAAAATTTTACATATACCCCAATAATTTCAAATTTTCTTTTATAAGGGTAGAAGTTATTCTAGAAAATAATACTTTGCTGAAAATTAATTCTCAAAAGGGTAGAGAAGGTGAACCCAGATGCTCCTCTGAAATTTAGTAACACCTTTCTTCTGATAATGGGACTATCACCAGCACAAGAATAAATTGCTATACTATAAGATACTAATTATACACTATTTTGCTGTCCAATAATTAATGTAGAAAACTATTCTCTTATTAACACATTATTTTTATATCCCCTCAGAAGAAGGTGAGAACAAGAAACACACCTTGGTAAAAAGGAGGAAGTGAAGTTTTATCTGCATATCTCAACAATGAGAACAAAAAAACAAATTAACTGCAAAAAGAAGATCTAATCCAAAAATCCTAGTGCTGAAAGAATCCCAGCAATGAAGTAATAAAAACCCAGATTGCTTTAGATTTTTTTTCAGTTCAAAAACAATTGAAAAGACTATCCATCTACACTGGAGCCAAACTCTTTCAGCTCTCACTTGGGTAAATGTCTATGATTTCTAGGGGAAACTTGCCTTAAAACAAACAAACGAACAATTAAAAAAAAAAAAAAACCAACCAAAATCAAAGAAGACTGTAATTCCACAAAATGCAAGGAAAATAAAACACAAACAGAAACACACTGCCTAGTTATCAAAGCTTGGAATATAAGGAGAACCCACAAATTCAGCTGCATAATTTATCACTGGGGCAAGCCACAGGAAGCACTTGTGCACACACAGAAAATCGACTCGTTGCACAGGCAAGGGGCCCAGACCAAACCAAGAGCCCTCTGTTAATCTCAGTAGACTTCAGACAAGGTCCTAGACATGACCACACTTGACAGGCACCCTCAATACACTGGCTGTTGTTTTAGGTCTGCCCTACACTATAAAATATTGACCTGACAGGGGAAGAGAGTGGATATGTTTAACATTGATATTCACTCCACGTCAGTTGATATATTGACATTTCCCACCATATATAGCATTTAACAGTGTCTATCTAGTTTAAAAACCACAAAATTAAGTTCACATTCAGAATATCCATTATTTTCAAAAGATACATAAAAGTGAAAACTTTCTATGAGATCTCTTTCACATTCTGCAAGGTACATGTGCATACCTGGCAGTGGGTTCCCAGATGCTTTGCATTCAAGATGGATTGGATTATTCACCACAACTGTTTCATTTAACATTTTCCCTGCATTCTCCAGACTGGGTGGTTCTGGGAAAAAACAAAGCCATCAGGGTTTCATTAATTCAGCCACGCAGCTAGCACAACATCCAATCACAAAGTCATCTGCCCTCTGAGAAACTCTGGGCAATGGATTGCACAAGCTCCAGCTAACCGCTGGATGACCGAGGAATTTCTCAAGGAAGTTCATGTTTGAAACAGGAATATTCTATTGTATAACCTCATCAGTATAAAGAGGAATAAAACTTCCCCCTCCGCCTGGAAAAATGGCACTTGCAGGAAACGGGTGCCCACCACAGAACAGTAATTGTTGTAACATGGCAAGCTCATCTCACTTGAACTGGTAACTTTAAACTGAATGTTGTACACCACTTTGAAAAAGCAAGACTCTTCACTAGTAAAGTTTATAAAGTGACAACATGACAGAAACACCAGATAATGACACTTGGAACATGAAAACTGAGAGAAAAGGAGACATTTATGAGCACGGGCCTGACACTAAAATTAACTATGATCCAGTTACCAGGTATAAGTGTTGTTCCTCTTTCTAAGTCTCACCCATGGCCATACTGAAATCTCTCTCCATTTCAGTTCAACATTTTCCAGTTACTGACTCAGTTTGACAACAGAAGTCAACATAATCATACTCATCATAAGCATTTTGTCACTGTCCATTCCTGCACCTCCTGCACTCCCTCCTGCAGACCCAGTCCCTCCTGGGTCACATCAAGACTGCATAATATCTCATGACCACTTCTGAGGCAAATATATGTAAATCATGGTTAGAACATTTAATAAAATTCGAATGAAAACAACATCATTGCAAATTTCCCTGATTGATTTTACACTCTTTTTAGCCGTGAAATAAAATCCTTTTAAACAGTCTGAAAAATCCCTTTGTAAGAGAAGGTTTCTTCCTCAGAAAACTCATTCCTGTAAAATTTCCCCATTGCAAAGTCACAGGAAACACCATGACTCAGATCAGAAGACTTGGTTCAAATGAATAATGCCAACAGCAGTACATCATCTCTTGGTTCAGAAACACAGAGTAACCCTTCAGAGGGGTGGGTTAGAGGCAATGCATTCAGCTTCTTGGGGTAGCTCTGCACAGATGACCTAACTGGAAGGGTACTCATCACTGTTGCCCTTGGTACCACGTGAGAAAGGTAAAATCCCAGGAAAAACAGCTTTTGCCCTGACATCTCAATAATGGAATGGGACAAAGAAAGAAAACTGGAAGATGGATATGCAGAGACAACAAAAAATTCCAGAGAGCTTAAAAGAGAAAGGAATACAGATGTAAAAAAGCTGCCTTAAACCAGCCACGTTTAGCTTCAAACCAGAGGCAGAAACATTACCATGCACATGAAGCCGAACGTGCTGTTGGGCTTCTCCTGCAGCATTTGTTGCCACACAAGTGTACTGGCCAGCATCTTCCAGCAGGGCCTTGACAACTTGCAGAATACGGCCTGAAGACTCCAGCTGTACCAAAACAGAGAGCAGGGAACCACTTTACACAACAATCCCAGGCAGGGCCACTAAGCAAAACGGCAAAGCAGAAGTTTACGCTGAATACAGCCAGTCTCATCTTTCTTCTGACCTGGGGATAATACTCATGCGAGAGGTGTCTCGGTAGTTGAGAGACTCCAGTGGTCATGGGCCATAGGGACTCTTAGCTGAGACCTAGATGGCAGAGGGGCAGGCAAGCAAAGTGAGGAGGAGGCTACAGGCCGAGTGAGTTGCCACCGGCAAGATGGCAAAACCAGCTCCAGCCTAAAGTAAATCAAAGGCACTACAAGCACTCAACCCCCTGGAGCATGCAAGCACTAGGAGGGGCTGGTCATGGAAAGTTGGAATCTCACAGTGAGCAGGGAACTTACAGTAGGTGCTGCAACAGCAGTGCTTATAGAACAACTCATCTAATCCCACCTCGTAGTGACCAGTGGGTAGAGCCACCTCATAACCAGTAGACAACCATACCTTGAAGGTTAAAATACAACTGAAAGGAGCCAGATGCCAAATTTACAGTCACAGACTCTTCTGATATAGAGGTGTCTAATGGGGTTCAGTCTACTAAACACTGCTACTCATTCTGAGAGACAATCCTGTTTAGGTTAAAAGCCCATCGCTCTCCAGGATGGATCTTTAGCATCTTTATATCACAGCATGAGGGAATAAAAAGGAAAAGAAGCACTAACGTGTATAATTTATGGTAACTATCTTTCATGGTTTGGATCCCATGAAAGAGTAGTGCTTACTTTTATATTTCCTCTAGCTGTGTTTACTGGTTGACCATCTTTTAACCACGTAATGGAAGGGCTGGGAATGCCATTGGCTATGCACTGCAGCGTCACAGGCTTGTATATCACAACAGCTCGCTCAGAAGTCCCGGTTGATTTGATGGTTGGAGGAACTGCAAGGAGCACCAGAAGCAAAAATTAAATACTATTTGAACATATGCATTTAAATATAGAGAAGCAATATCCCATATTTAAGAGCAGTTATACTTCTATTTCATATAGTCTCATCTCTGATTTTTCAACCCATTAATAACATTTGCAAAACATTTGAGCACTTCTTACCAGCAATTCAAAATAAAGGCAGTCTGCTGCTTGCCCCCTTCAAGTAACCTACCATGCACAGCAACATCAAATTCCTTCCCATGTTCTCCTGCCTTATTTGCAGCCACACATTTATAGCGGCCAGTGTCTGACACTTGAGCGTGAGAGATGAGAAGCTTTTGTCCATTTAATAAGATCTTATGTCCAGCTCCCTCTCCAACTGGTTCACCATCTTTTAACCACCTACCAAAAAGAAAAAGTACAAACTCAGATGTCTATGAAAGTAAGATCAACAACACTCCTAAAATACACACCACTCCATCAGGCAGAATGTCTCAGTAACTCCATTTCTATTTCTAGGAAGGTTTGGAGATGTCAGGTAGTATCCTGATTTTCTGAGAGCCATGGACTGGAATGGTTTAGCAGGAGTGGGAAATATGGGGGAACAGGCACTAAGGAAGAGGTCAGAAAGGTGACAGCAGGGAACAGTAGAGAAAGCAGATACCACCAACAGAGGCAGACAGAAATCCCCAAAGCAAAAGCAGTCACTGGTGGCAGATGAAAAGTGCACAGTTACCTTAGCAAAGCAATGAGAATTTTCTCAGCTCTTGTTATCTATCCTAATTTTCAGGACATGTATATTCGCACAACATGTATTGCTGTGAACAACCTGGGGTTGTTCAGCCTGGAGAAAAGGAGGCTCGGGGGAGACCTTCTCACCTTCTACAACTCTCTGAGAGGAGGTTGGAGCCAGGTGTGGTTGGTCTCTTGACCCAAGGAACAAGCAATAGAACAAGAGGAAATGGCCTCAAGTTGTGCCCGAAGGAAGGTTTACATTGACATGAGGAAAAGTTTCTTGCCCGAAAGGGTTGTGAAGGCCTGGCCCAGGCTGCCCAGGGCAGTGGTGGAGTCCCCAGCCCTGGAGGTGTTTCAAAGCCATGGAATTGTGGTGCTGAGTGACATGGTTTAGTGGTGACTTGGGAGTGCTGGGTTAACGGTTGGACTTGATGATCTTCAAGGTCTCTTCCAACCAAAAAGGAATGTATGATTCCACGGACATTTCTTAAGACTACCTCCAAGCTTACCTAACTAATGAGTAGATTTTTCTCTCGACTGTCATAACAATCCCCTTACGTGATAGTTGGTGAAGGCATCCCTGTTACTGAACAATCCAACTCCAGAGGGCTATGGAGAATCACAATGTAGTCCAAGAGTTCATCCCCACCTTCCACAAACGGCGGGACTATAAAAGAGAAAAAAAATCCATCAACAGAAACATTCAAGCATCAGAAATACCATAAAAGTCTATCTCAAATAATAATGTTAAAACCAAAATAATCTTGGCACCTATCTCACTTTGGGACACATGCTGAGTTGTAGCTCATTATGAGCCACTGATCCTCCTTGTAGGGAAACATAGACTCGATATTTTGAGGCTTCAAATCAATCTTCTCATTCTCTTGTATTGTTTCTTGGGTTTTTGGGTTTGGTTTTTTTTTTTTCCCCAGATTCTGTCAGAACAACCTCATCAATGGGGTCTGGGAGGGGAGACACTTTTAGCACCCTCTGTCAGCCCAAGAAGAAAACAAAGGTGCAGATGACCATCTTCCAGGTCCTCTTCACCCTATCTCATCCTGTCACAGAAGTGGCTGGGATTGGGAGGAAGCACCATCATGCAGCTCCTTCCAGCTCTTTCACTGACTAGAAAGATGAGTGAAACACACCTGAAGTGGCAGAATGCTCTACATCTGCATACAATAGTATGTGACTTTAAGAGGGCAGTTCAGACCCTAATAATCAATCCTTTAAAGTTCTGAAATAAGCTCTTCCACGTCAGGAGAATGTGATTAACATCTGCAGAATTAATTTACCTAGCAACATTCAGAAGGGACTGCTGAGATGCAGACCATGGTAAAGGATTCAATGGAAAAAAGAAGAAAAAAATAATTTCAAGAAAAGGTTCAAAATTTGCATGATAGCTCTATTTCAGAGAATCATGCTCTCTCCCCACAAGCAACTACTCAGTGATATTTTTAATGGATTCCTTTCAAATTTATTATTTTCTTCTATGAAGGCAAGTTAGAAGAATTTTAAAGGTTACTGAGTGATATTTACCTACTGTGTGCACAAAAACTCTTCAAGAATTATCCTGAAAGTAAGAGTCTTCAAACTGTCCTTAAACCCTGGGCAGAAAAAGTCTGCAGTGCCCAGGTTAACTAGATGTGCAGCTTTACTAATTGAGCTTTCAAATAATGATATCACAAATAAAAACATACTTTATTAGCTTTATGGGAATCTGATAAATCAGTAGGTTTTGATGCTCACATACCTAAGATTTCAACTTCATATTTGATTTCTTGTTCTCCAGCTACACTTGTGGCCACACACAAATATTGGCCCTGGTCAGCCTCAACAGCGTTCAGGATCTCCAGCTTCTTCCCGCCAGCTACCACACGGAGATTGTCACTTGCTTTCACTGGCACACCGTCTTTTAACCAGGTAAGGAGAGGAGGAGGGTTGCCAGCAGCTTTACACTCCAATGTCAGTGAATTGCCAGCAACCACCTGCCTGTTCTGCGCTGTGTCAGAATCGCCCTCAATTACTGGAGGAACTGTAGAAAGGAAAAAATATATTGCAGGCAACTAATTCTGTAGCCAGAAAATGTATTAAGAGCAAATGGGTTAGTTCCTCCCCACCCACTTTGGCTCTATGCGTCACTATGTCACGCGCAATTTCATGTGAGAATTTGCTGCCAGGCAAACCAAGACAAAGGGGAAACAGCAAAGTCAAGTGATGTAGTTTAATATCGACCAGTTCGATAAAAACAGAAGTTCTGCAGGGCTTTGAGATGGAAGAACTAAATATGAAGGTCTCAAAACAGTATGCTGAAGATCCCACCCAGAGTAGCTATTTCAGGTGAGTATTGTTCGGCCTGCACGCGTGAGAAAGGAAAAGGATAAAAGGAGAAGAAATAGTTCTGATACTTCACTAAAGCAAGTAGATGCAAGAGATTTCTGAGAGTCACATAAAGCACAGGGAGTAAAGCTCCCTCTACGTGGCCCTGCTCACACAGTCTGGTCTTTAAACACTATGAAGGCAGCAAAGCTGTCCTGTGACATGGCAAATAACCAAGTTCAATAAACTCTCACGTACCATAGACATCTACGTCATATATTTTCTCAGCAGCTCCAGCAGCACTGGTCACACGGCAAGTGTACTTTGCAGAATCGGATACTTGGGCCCGAGGTATCTGCAGAAATTGTCCTCTGTCCACATAAAGAGCTTGGGGGCTGGAAATAATCGGGTGTCCATCTTTGTACCACGTGATCGTCGGAACAGGGATTCCCTTGGTTTCACATTCCAAATTGATAAGATTGTTAAGAAGCGCTGACACCTCTGTGGTAGTATTTCCTCCTTTAATACTGGGAGGGACTATTTCAAAAGACAAAATGACATTACAGCCTTAGTATAGAAGGCTGTGAAGATTTAAATGGATTAAACATTAGAATGCTGTAAGAATAAAGGATTTGAGCTTAATCAGACTTCCCAGTGTTTTTCAGTTGTTTTTTTTTCCCAGCAGTTACACATACCCTGTACAATTCTCTGGAGCACACAAAAAGTGAAAAGCGTGAAGAGAACACAACATCAAGGGCCACCATCCATTCAAGAAGCGAGTGCCAGAGCAGAGGAACCTGGAAACATTCTACCTGGTAGCCTCCAACACATGCCAGGTTAGGACAACTGGGCCTCCACGTGTCCTGCAATGCATGTGGGCACAGCTCTGCCTCATCCCTGCCTCCCAGGCAACCCCCATATACCCTGAGAGGTGCATCTTCCTCCCTGCAACAAGGAACAGCGACCTGCTATTTAAAATACTAAAGACACCCAAGAGACTCTACAACTGGAGCGGGAAGTGCTCAGTACTCAAAACTTCTGAAGATGAAGTCACTTGCTTGGAGACCAAATATGAGCTTAACAGTCTAGCTTTATGCTTCTATTTTTGAAATTTTTGGCCCATAGTCACTTCCCTCGCTCACTAGGCAGCAGTACTCACATTTTTCTAGCAAACAAGCTATCATGTAAATCAGCCAATATAAAGAGTTCGTAAATCTCTGTAGAAGCAATAAAAACACAGGGCAATTGGCAACAACTAGATTTATGGCTGCTGAAAGTACCAGACACATCTGGCAGACACATTAACTCCTCTGCTGCCAAACATGCTCCATATATCTTAGACTTCCACTGACTTCCATAGTGCTCATTGAAAAAACCACTGCAGAAATGTAAAGCAAAATGCCAGGGAATGGACCTACACCTACAAGATAGGTCTTGCGGGTTATCAAACCATGATTAGATAGTTTCCTACTTAAATAATTTGTGCACAAAAATGCACAAACTTATAAAATATGCTGAAACACACACAGTTCAAAGGTGAACACATTTCTCTATCAGCAAATGCTTTCATCCAGAGAGATGGGGAATGGTTTTAACAGGGTGTTTTGGGAAAAATATCAAATCCAAAAGTAGGGCTAAACAGCTAAAGCAAAGTAAGAAGCAAGAATTAGCATCTAGGTTCCTCACTTAACCTGTTAGCTTCTGTTTATCCAGACAGAATTAATGAGAAATTTAAAAGTAAAGATATTCTATTCTACAGTCACAAATTCACCTCCCGCTTCTGAAGAACCTGAGGCAAGGTCTAGTCACCTGCAAGGATTTTTTTTGTGAGGGTTTTTTTTATTCCTCTAACCTCACAACAGTCACAATCACCTGCGAGTCCTCACAGCATTTTCTTTGCTCCCGATGGAAAAGGACTTCACTATGACTGGTGTCGGGCATATGCCTGTGCACGTTGTTGCTCCGTGCTTCAGAAATGACCCAGATAAGGAAAATAATGTATTATAAATTCACAGGTATCGGAACAGAAGACACAGAATCTTCAAAGCAAATCAACAGCAAATGAAGACTCATCAGCTTAATCTCCTAATTTACATTAAACTTATTTACACTCATCACTGGAATTGTCCGTTCCCTGTGACTTTGCTAAGACTCCACTGCCTGTAAAGACACCAAAAGTGTACTCAGTGTGCTATAAACTTAAAAAAAAAAAAAAAAAGGTTATCTCATGCTAGTGCTTCTTCTCTTGCTGTAAATTACCTCATTTTACACCAATTTAAGCAAGCTGATGTACTACACTCCCTGAAGATCATCTGGAACATTCTTTATCAAAGACTATTTGAGTCTGATTCTTAATGGTTCTACACTTTGCTTTATGCTTTTCAACTAACTAACTTATTTACTCTTGAATTTACTCCCAGCACTAGGTTAAGGAAAGTAAGACCATGAGTGTATTAAAATAAAAATCTTCTAATTAATTCTCTCCTCCCTAAGACAGAACAAAATAATGAAGCCAATGTGATAATAAAATAATGCATCTGAAAGAAAAAACAGCAAAATTTGAGAAGGTTCTTCAAGATTTTTGTCTTTTACCGATTAGAAACTAATAAAGAGCAGATAAAAGCCACTTAAAGGCCAAGACTACATCCTTATTTAACTTGATACATATAAATGCTCAAAAAGATCACTTTGTGAACAGATGAGTATTAATTTACAGTTACACCCAAATTTTACAGGATCAGAGCATTAATTTATATTTGTCTGAGTATCTCCATTGAGAAAAGAGATCTTATGAGTAAAATTAAATGATCTTCTAGGATCAGGCATCCTGTAAACTTACCATGGATGATCAGCTTGACCTCCTTAACTTTTTTGCCAGCAGCGTTGGTGGCACTGCACTGATAACGGCCTTTGTCAACCCTTCGAGCACTCTTTATGTGTAGAACTTGATCTTTGTCCAGAAGCTCAACATTGGGATCACCCAAAAACAAGGGCCTGCAATAGAGATTATTTTGCTTCATGGAACTCTGACCCCATCCTTTCAGCATTAATTTAAACTGACGGTAGTAATGAAGGGGTCCTTTAATGGCAGCAATTGTACCACTACAGAGTACCATTTAGCACTGGAGTAACAGCATTAATCTGAAGAACCACCATAAAGAGGCAAACTGTTATAATTAACATTTTTTCCAGTTTTTGGAAGAAACCAAAACACAAAAGTACTTTACTCCAGTTGTCCAGGATGCCAGCGTCAGAGCTGGAGTCCTGCTCCTGACCTGAGTTCTTTTTTCTAATTACTCAGGTCATGACAGTCCTTGGCTGATAACAATCCATCTGGTAAATGCAGACAGAAGTGTCAATATTTCAATACCAACAAGTAAGGAATTGTCATGTCAGAATATCTGTGAATAGTAGTTAATATCTAAACTGAACTACATTGTTAAACACCAACACTATGTAAAGACATTTACAGGCCACTTTGTTTTTCAGCTAATATTTAAGCCACCAAGAATTCCTCTCTTCACATGCTTTCCTGAAAGGTGAGATGAAGAAGTGAAACATGCAGGCTACAAGCATTTAAAAACCTTTAATGTATATATACAGAACTGCACAAGGCACTAGCTAGAAAATCATCTGACGTGGGTACTGTCTAGCAATGAAAAAAAATATATCAGCAAAAACAACTAATGTTTAAAATAATATAGGTATACTCGTGGAATAAACTCATATAAATGATGATGTTTATCTTGGTTCAAGCATTGTCTGGCTTCAGGTGTCCTAGAACTGCTCTGCAATTGCCAGTGTCAGTAATTGGACAGTTCACAAAGAAAAGCAGGATGTTAATTTTTGATTAAAGAACTTCCCACTTCACACCACCTCAAATTATATCCAATGACAATACAACTTGACATTAATTAGTTGAAAGTACAATGCACCTGCTCTGTTCTAAGGGAGGAATAACCTAGACACATACCACAAAAGCTGTGATATACTTACTTGCCATCTTTGAACCAGTGTATGTCAGGGAAAGGGAAGCCTTTGGCTCGACATTCCAGACTGATTTCCTGGTTGAGGATGACTGTGATTTCACCAGGAGTCTCAGCACCCATTATACTTGGTGGAACTGTAAAAAGACAAATCTTACAGGAAGAGCTGGTATATAACCAGGGAAGGTACACTATGATGTGGTGGTGGATTATACTATTCCCTTGAAACAACTTTAGTTTTCCTGCTAGATCACAACATCATTACATCATTTCTACCATGACAAGCACTTCCACACTTATGCTGGGGAACAGCTCCTATGTTAGACTGCAGTACATGCAAACTACAGAACAGAGCATCAAAGACCAAAATCCAGTAATGAAAAGCAGCAATTTGTCTGTGTTACTATAGGAATGTATTAAGTATTTCAAAGCCATCACGACAACTGCTTTGGCAGCCAGTATTTAATGGACAGTAAGAGAAAGAATCTATTTATAATGAGTTGAAATTTCACTTAAGTTTCTTAAGTATCAACTTTTTCAGACCATCATCTTAAAATATAGAACAAAGCAAAACACAAAAAAAATCCAAAAACAAACAAACAAAAAAACCCCCACCAAGCCAGACTAACACCCAAACCCACAGAACTAACCTAGCACATCCAGGTTAAACAGCTTCTCAGAACTTCCTGCTATATTTATGGCTTTGCACGAATATTGTCCAGCATCATCAGTAGCAGCTTTAAAGAGCTTCAGTATCTTCCCATTGTGCGAAATCTGGAGCGCACTGCTTTCCACAACCTTAAGAGAACCCAAGTCATTAGCCTTATGTGATCCAAGTAACATCAGCCAAGTATCACAGCTGGACTTTTATAAGAAAATGGTAGTTTAAGGATAATCCATTTCCCCTTTCAGTTGCAGCACTAATCTCCTCCACTTCTGCAATCTATTAAAGATGAATTATACAAAATAAAATAGAGAGCAGGAGAAGCAAAGAAATTATTTGTCCATCAGTAACGGTCTGTCATAAAGGTGCATAAAGGGGTCTCTCCTCATCTTACACTATCATCAGCTCCAAGTAGAAGCACAGGACTCAAGGATCATCCTAAGGAATTCAAATCACCCCCAAGATTTCTTATTTCTCCATCTACAGGATAAAGAAAATACCATTATTGGTCACCTCTGCAAGAACTCTGGCATCTGCAGTACTGGGAGATTGCTAAGGCCCATTCCTAGGGGAATCTTGAAAATAACAAGTTTACTTTTGACTTATTGAACAGCTGAACTAATGGATTAGCCATATTTAGCTTTCACGGGGGTTGTTCTCAGCTCAGTTTAAATATACATAAAGGCATGTAAGTGTATTTACTTTAAATGAGTGCTCATATCAAGCCCTCAGAAGTCAACACAAAACCAACTGATGATGGCTGTTATTTCAATTAAGTGTACACACCTGGACATCTTCTTTATACCAGGAGATGACTGGGAAGGGGCTACCAGATGCTTCACAGAAGAGACTTACAGGGTGGTGAACCACTACCGTTGTATTTGTCACCTTTTCTTGATCTCTGATTTCAGGAGGAACTACAAGAAAGCTCAAAGTCATGTATTAAGCCTTTTATTTCAGTGATTTCCACTCCCTCCTTCCCCCTAAACCAAGGACCTTTGTAATCTAAACTTCTCAAACCCTTTGCATTCCCTCCTCAATGCTTTCATTTGCCTTTTGGATCTGGACATATCTCTGTGTCCTTTCATCTTTTTATTAAAAAATAGTCTTCTTTTGCCCAGTAGCAGACTCCCAGGGACGTACACTCAAAACAAATCACCATCAACATTTTAAGAGAATAATCTTAACATCTAATCTTAATTTTAATTTTATTTAATCTTCAAAATTCCATGTTATGTGCCAAGCATATAAAGGAAGCAGTTTCCAGAGTCACTCTTCCCCTTCAGTGATCCACTCATCCCCAAGGACATCTGCTTATCATTTGTCCCACTATAAATGCAATCCACCACCTTATGCAGTGAATTAGAAAGTTCAAACCCCACTGGTGAGCACTGATGGCACCAGACAGAACTCCTGCTTTTCTCACAATGAAGATAAGGATACAATCCTGTCAGGCATCAGAACTAACTATCATGGGAAGTTAACAAGGCTGGAATAAAAGTACTCTGGAAGAAGCAAAATATCAAAACATATCTCAGGGCCACCTGTAGAGTTTTTATGCTCCAATCAGGATTCTAGAAGAGTATCAGGAGCAAGAATTCACCTATTCTATCTTCATTCTGACAAATAACGTTTCTCATATTTGTACTTGAAATGAAGCTCTATCATCCAGTCTTTAACAGTACAAAAGTCTACATTTGTTATTTGCATTAAAGTTTTCAAGTATATCTAGAGCCCTCTACAAATGAGACCCACCTAACTCCGAGCAAAGCAAAGATGGATTGTGCATAAAGTCACAGAGAACAGAAATAACAGGAAAAAATAGAGTCTCTCAGAATAATAGAAATGCAAGTACTCTGATTAGATTTCATAATTTAACTACAAATCGGCTCATTCGGGGCATGCAATTTCCAGCAATAGAAGATGTTCTTCAAAAACAGTTCCCCGGTAGTTTTATCTATTATTTACCATGAACTTTCAGGTTGTATTTTCTTTCTGTACTTCCGGCTTCATTGGTTGCCACACAAACATACTCTCCATTATCAGAAGGTGTAACAGAAGCTATGATCAGCAGTGTCCTATCATGCAGAATGGAAATCCCTGGTTCATTGCCCATCAGCTCTCTTCCATTACGGAGCCATTTGATGACAGGCTTTGGAATACCTAACAAGAAAATGGTGAAACTTCAAGAAATGGTTGGCTCAGCTCAGAATAAGAAAGATTCAAACAAAGGAGCATGGGCACCAGATCAAGGGAGATGATTCTGTCCCTCTACTCCTCTCTGGTGAGAGACCAGACCTGCATTACTGCATCCAGCTCTGGAGACCCCAACACAAAGAGGACATGGACCTGTTGGGGCCAGAGGAGGTCATGAAGATGATCCAAGGACTGGCTGGAACCCCTCTGCTGTGAGGCCAGGCTGAGAGAGTTGGGTGTGTTCAGCCTGGAGAAGAGAAGGCTCCAGAGAGACCTTATTGTGGCCTTTCAGTATCTGAAGGGGTCCTACAAGAAAGCTGGGGAGGCTTGTAAGGATCGGACAAGGGGTAGTGGCTTCAAACTGGAAGAGGGGAGATTTACATTAGAAATTAGGAAGAAGTTTTTCACTCTGAAGGTGGTGAGACACTGGAATAGGTTGTCCAGGGAAGTTGTGCATGCTCAATCACTGAATGTGTTTGAGATCAGGTTGGATGGGGCTTTGAGCAACCTGGTCTAGTGGGAGATGTCCTTGCCCATAGCAGGGGGATTGGAACTAGATGATCTTTAAGGTTCCTTCCAAAACAAACCAGTCTATGATTCTGTAACAATTCCCACTGCTTCCTGGAAGTTTTACTGCAAGGTCAATGTACAGGGATGCTGTGAGCTTTCAAACCCAGAGGAAGCCCTGACTGTTACAGTATGACTTTAAAATTAAAAGTCTTAATCCTAAATAAATATTATAATACCCTCATTGGCTAGCAATGACCTTTCACAGAACTTCTGCACACTACGGTTATTTAAATCACTTTTAGTTTGTATTTTTCAATGTAAGGTATATATATAAATACTGTGCAGCTTGTACATTTTTACCATGACAATCAATACACAGAAACATAGTAATTTTTAATAGTCAACAGTAAAATCTACATTTGTCATTAAAGTTGGCAACAGCGATACACACCTTTAGCTGGGCATGGGAATGCAATGCGTTGATTCGCCACTCTTTCCTGAAAGGGACTATTGTATGGAGGGTCCAGATCCTCAATAGTTGGAGACTCTGAAAGTAAATCAGACCCTCATAAAGTCCTTGATGTCGGCTCCCCAGTATGCAGTAAAGCCTGGTGATACATAACCCTTCTAAATCTCTCTCATTCACACAAGTTCAGATGCCAATAACCCTCTTGACATTGATCAGAACGTGCACTATCCAAGCAGTCTTGAGTCAACGGGAATATTTAGGAATTAAGGAGTACAAAGAGGCTTTCAAATTTGACTGAAATTGGTTGTCTCTAAAACCCACTATATTTGTTTAGAAGGCAGAAACAGCACTTCTACAAAATCTGGAAAATACTAAATTGTTTTTTCTTATTCAACACTGGCTGTGCTGGGTTAACAGTTGGAATCGATGACCTTAAAGGTCTCTTCCAACCAAAACAATTCTATGATTCTATGATCTACACCAGTCAAGTGGTGAAGTCCCCATCCCCGGAAGGGTTTCAAAGCGGTGGAGATGCAGTGCTGAGGGACATGGTTTAGTGGTGACCTGGCAGTGCTGGGTTAACAGTTGGACTCTATGATCTTAAAAGTCTCTTCCAACCAAAACAATTCTATGATTCAATGATATTAGTACTACTTCCATCCTTTGTTCTTGCATCTCATTTTAAACTTTCAGACAGATTGAGACTATACAAAGAATATTATAAATAATTAAGTAAAGTTACTGGCAGTTCTTTGTTGCTTGTAACGAGTGGTCCTCAGCACCTCTAATCCAAAGGTATCAGAATGTTGCCTTTAGATTATTACAAAGAAGAAATAATTCCTGCTTAGTTGAAGTCAATCATGCTACATTGATGAATGTCAGTCCATCAACTGAGGAGTTAAAGCACGTATTTAAAGTGGCATGTTGATCACTGTTGCCTCACCACAATATCAATAGCATTCTAACTGATTTAGTGAAAAGCTCATCTTCAGCTTATGAAAAATTCCAATTCTACTTCAACTTGTGACACCAGGCTCTGCAGTTCAGAGACCATCTATGAAAACATGAGACATCTGAACACACAGAGATAATATTCAGAAAAGAGATTTCTCATATTGGAATCTGATTTTAATTACCTAGCACAAAACCAAATCATACGTAGCTTGAATATATGGATTATTAACAAAAAAGTAATACAATCTGAGTTTCTTTTTCTTGCTTCTGCAAACTCTCAAAAGACTATTTGCCTATTCTAATTTTCCTTAATTAACATCAGAACACAATATCTAAGAGTTAGGTTTTGCATCACACAGCAGTCAACAGCAAGGACCATAGCCCTCCAAAACATAAACCATGAACCACAAACCCTGAACCTTAAATGTTCAGGGCAGGAGGCAAGATAACAGGCCTAACAGGAATACCTTGAACTTGCACTGTTATCTCTGCTGCATCGTTGCCCGCTACGTTACTAGCAACACACTTGTAGACTCCAGCATCAGGAAGCTGGACATTGCTGATGCCCAGAGCTCCATCTAGGCCATGGATGAACTGCCCACCATCTATGGGCACAGCACTTCTGCCTTTGAACCAAGTGACTGCTGGAGGAGGGATCCCCTGGGCACGGCAGGGTATGTCAACTCGGTGGCCAGCCTGGACTTTCAAAACTCGAGGCCCACGCTGAATCTTCGGAGGAACTAAGGAAAACAAGTTTAGTCCATAACATGAACAAAATTATGTACAAGATCATTCTCAAAGGGAAGTCTTTCCTGGTTTTGTCATTTCAGAAAAAGTCCGTCCTTATTCACTGAAACCACATTTCCCCAGGTGACTAAGGAAGACACCTGCATGTGCTCTACATAGGATACTATGGACAATACCCTACTGCTTAACTTATTTGAAGGAGCTAAATTTCAAATTCTGCTGCATGACTTCCACGCGAGTAGCGTAACGCTACTATACTGAGCACATTGGAAGAGCTCTGGGTACTGGCTCTTGAGAACACAAAACAATTCAAGATCTTTTACAATAAAGATAATTTTCCTTTTGACATTTTCATTTCCTTCGCCTAATCCCTGATCTCTTTATGCGTCCAAACACAAGTTTGGACAGGGAGATAAAATATAACTGGAAGAGATTTTTCTGGTCCCAAAGAATAATACAAATCCAACATAACTCTTTGCCACAATGTTTTTCTTTCTAAGGATCATTGACAAAGAAAAGACTTATAAAGAATGTCTGAAACAATAACAAGTGCCATTTTTCCAGACTCCCTGTTAATGTACAGCTTCAGATAAACAAAGATGTGCACAGATACCAGCCCTCTCTGTACAGAGACCCAGACAGCCAGGCTGATATAGGCATTGTAGTTCAATTAGCATAGTCTGAAGGTTTGTGAGCTGCTGGGGGCAGGAGTTCCAATCTGGTACATTCATGGTATGTGATCCACTTCAAAGATCAGCTGTCTGTGCTGGCAATAGGCACTGGCAGAAATACTGCCAAACTCTACACAAGTATGAACCATGGGAGAACTATCTATACGCCCACAATTACTGTACATCTGCCTCATCTGGGCCATGTCAAGCTCCTGCACCCACTCTCCTGTGTGCTTTAGCACTGGCACACATGTGCCAGTTCCTGTCCGATGCAGGTGAGGAGGAATAAAAGAGAGAATGGAGCTAACAATACATGATGTTGTGTAAGTGCTTAAGAGATCGTGGTTGGGGCCCCAGCATGAGGAGAGTAGGAGAGAGATGAGGGAGTGACAACAGGATGAGCTATGGTGAAAGGGAGAGGGACAGGGACATGGGTCCTAGCTTGAGTGACCAGACACCTTTACTGAGGGGGAGAGGAAGGTGGGCACAAGCTCAGGGTGCTGGTCTGAACAGAGAAAGGACAGTCAAATGGGTTAAGTGTTCTCTTTTCAGTGGTGCCCTATGAAAGGACAAGAGGCAATGGGCACAAACTGGAACACAGGAAATTCCACCTCAACATGAGGAAAAACTTCTTTGGTGTGAGAGCGAGAGCCTGGCCCAGGCTGCCCAGAGAGGTTGTGGAATCTCCTCTGGAGAGATTCCAAACCTGCCTGGACAATGCAATACTGGGCCCCCTGCTCTGAGTGACCCTGCTGGAGCAGGGGGGTTGGACCAGATGATCTCCAGAGGTCCTTTCCAACACCTACCATTCTATGATTCTATGATTCTTAAAATCCATCTGGCTGACTTAAAAAGAGTCAAATGTCACATTGTGCTATAGTTCTTCCATGAGTTTAAAGAACGTTAAATGAAGGGTGCAGGGGTGTGTGTGCCTATATATATATATATGCACACACATATCTGCGTGTATACAATAGTTCCTTTCCACATAATCAATAACAACTTAGACAGGAAGATAATATGACCTGAAAGATATAAGTCAATAGTATTTAACATAAATAATGAAAAACATTAGAAAAGCTCCACATGATGCTAAATTCCATGTGGAAACTTGCAGATGATTAACCTTTAAGTTAAAACTCACCATGTATACTGAGCTTCACTGACTGAGTCACATTTCCAGCAATATTTGTGGCTACACAGATATACATTCCACTGTCTGAAACCTGTGTCTCGCTGATCTTCATTGACCCTGAGGGTAGGAAAGTGTGTCTGGAAAAGTAAGAAGCAGATAGATTGTATAAACATAGATTGAAAGGTGAATGACCTCTACTTACACATTGCTAATGATTTCTATGAGCTAAAATAACACCATTCTACAGGGCATGCTGAGCTATTCCATATTACTAAACTATGACTTTACTCACTTTTTCTAACTCTTTACTGAGCCACTACATTCAGAGTACACAGGAAATATCTAAAATATAAGATCTAAGTGACAATATTTGGTTCTAGCTACTTACAGGGCATATTAAAATCTGTCTTGTTTCTAAGTATTAAACAAACCAAACAAACAAAGCAACAACAACCCCAACCAAACCCAACAGGTAGAGAGCTCTTCAATCTCCTGTCAAAATTTTTTCCTCAACCCAGGTCAGCAAGTTAAACAACTTTTGATACTACTTCACCCTGGCAAAAAAGAGATGTTATGATGTTTTAAGATGGAAGAGGGGATTCTGAAGAGTATTCTGATTTAAAACTGCCATCTCTGGTGTTTATAGAAGTTGTTGTTATTCATCAGTAAATAGTTCACTGCATAGCACTAATGTTTAGTACAGCTCTGGTCACAGGCCTGTAACATTCCAAGATACATTGGCCAGCTAAGCCAAAATCTTCTTATGTAGAAGTCAAAAGTAATAGAGATAGGGAAAATAAATGAAGAGGGAATTAAAAAATGACAGCTAAGAATGAACAAGAAGAAATACAAGTCTAGCAGTCAAGGTTATCTACAGAATTTAGGCAAAGGTGGTGGGAATTGGTGGTATCATCTGTCTTCCTTTCTCTGGCACTGTCTAATTAGGACAATGTTATATGAGCATAAATGGTGAATTCTGGGATTGCAAAGGCCCAGAGAGATGAATTGAAAGAGTGAAGTGTATTTTCTGCAGGCCACCCAAATCTGTCTGATATTATGATTCCTCCTCTGCTGCCTGTATCTTTCCAAACCCTTTTTTTTTTTTTTTTTAATAACCCCAAAAGATTGATTGCTGGGGCAACTTATCTTCCATTATTTTATCCACTAATTACATTTGCTTTCTGATAAAACTTCATTCCTGATTTCACTGTTCTTTTGTTTACCAGTCACATTTCTAACATCAGCTTTGGGTGGTCTCAAACAATTTTGTTTGGACTAAATCTTTAACTTTTGCTGACATCTGTAAACAATTTTATGGAATGAGCCAAGCTGGACTTGGGTTACTCTGGACAACTTGGATGTCTCCAAAACAGCCCATGAGCAAGTAGCCTCACTTATCAACATCTCCCGAGGTAAAATGAGGACAAGTAAGGGATCAGGAATGCAGATTCATTAGTGCATGCGACATCTTCAGGTCTCTCAAATTCCTTAATTCAGCTCAGACACTGCTGGATTCCTTCCACTCAGATCACCAAAAGACACCAGAAAACAGACACAGCAATTGCTCCAGGGTGCAGATAGCCAGCGTTACCATTCCCTGGTTTATGAACACAGTGGTGGCCTTCACCTCTTTTCTGAGGTGTCTTGAAGACCAGAAAGCACTAGCACGGCCCATGATAGTACCTGGTATTTCAACTGGGAACACACAGTGATTCATCACCTACTCATCTCCTCTTGTATTCTGTACTGTACTACAAGGAGGAACTCCAACACTGTGGCCCATGCTGCATACAAGACAATCCCCAATGTTTCATTCCCTAAGGCTGTCAACTCAACATTTTTATAAGCATTTCACTATGTTTTCATATGTTTAAAAATATCTGGAGAGTTTTGGGATCCAAAACACAGTGAGTAACAAGCCCTTGTAAACACTCCCAAACATTTATCATCATCTGTATTCTACTGGCAGCCCAGACTTCATATGAATAACAGACAATGCTCCCCTGAGCATAAATATGAAGTGCTTAAGAAAAGAAAAACATTTTTTAAAAGTTTATAACCGGTGACATATTATGTGGGTCTCTGGGCACCACCACAGTACAAATATAACAGGATCTCTTTAATCTTGGCCTCCTGAGCTGATGCATAAGCGCATACTGGCATGAAAGCTGCGCAACAATACCTTGTCTTAGTATCCTTCAGAGACATGCACTTGGTTTAGGAAAGAGAGTTTCAAGACCTAGTAAAACAGGGTCCTCATGCAGGACAACTTTATACCTTCTGATGGATGCCGCAGCAATTAGAAATTACATGCCCTGCCAAAATCTTGACAGCTTAGACGCAATTTCACTTTTCTTTTGTTTTCATCAAGCATTGTTACCTTGGAGAGAATGGAGATATGAGCTGCATTTCTTTGGCCCAGGTAATTATGGGGGGTGGCAAGCTCTTTACTTCACATGGAAGTGTGACATCTTCCCCTGCAATTACTGAGATCTCTATGGGTTTATCATATGCATTTCCTTGCTGGTCTCCAGGCCTGGATACTCTAGGTTTCACTATAACATGGAACATGTTAAGAAGCTGCAATGAATATATTTGTAAAAACGTAACACCAAACAATTTTACTTCAGATTAAACACCTCCTTTTTTTTTTTTTTTTTAACTCGGGTATATAACATTACAATCCTATTTTTAATGATATGTCTGCAATAGATGTAGATCACTAACGCTGCTGTATAGTGCCTGTGGCTCAGACACTGCCTGTTGACTACGTGCAACACCACAAATACCAGCAAGACCACAGTACTGACCCAAAAGCTGGACAGCAAGAGATATCTGTAGTTCATGCATATGCTGAGCTCTGTATTGCGTAAGTAGTTTGCAAACAATACCTAACTGTGTTACACTACAGCACCGATACCCAACAAGCCACAAAGCCTTACAATGCAAGTCTACACCTAAATAATTTTTTTTTAGAAAATTGGGAGATGGTAGGAAGGTTTGGGACTAGTGGGATTAATGGATCTTCATTCTTCGATCAGCAGGGACTTCTATTCCTATACATATACTCTCTATCCACTTCTATAAAAGATGAAATTATGATCAGCCCGAGAGCACAGTCCATGAACTCAAGGTAACAGGTATCAGGAGGTTTGAAGAACATCCTAATGGCTGAAAGATAGGCCTTACAGTAGCAGCCATTGGTAAAAGGACTTCTTGTAGTGACAGGACAAGGGGTGATGGCTTCAAACTGGAAGAGGGGAGATTTACATTAGAAATTAGGAAGAAGTTCTTCAGTCTGAGGGTGGTGACACACAGGAACAGATTGTTGAGGGAAACTGTGGATGCTCCATCACCGAATGTGTTTGAGATCAGGTTGGATGGGGCTTTGAACAACCTGGTCTAGTGGGAGGTGTCCCTGCCCATGGCAGGGGGGTTGGAACTAGATGATTTTTAAGGTCCCTTCCAACCCAAACCACTCTATTATTCTATAATAAAATTGCCTAGTATGTGGATCCAGTGATCTAGGACAAAGTCAAAAGCAGTAATTAGAGACTGTTTTCAATCCTGTTTGCACTGTGGGTCACCTGAGTGGGTTTTACCGTCTAAAGCAGAAAGCAATGCAGGGAGAGAGACAAGGACTCTGTATCTGATTGTAGCTCACACATACCATAGACAGTCAGCTGGACTTTTCGTGTAGCATAACCAGCAGCATTTGTTGCAGTGCATGTATATTCACCAGTCTCTTCACCCCCTGGTGAAACTACATACAGACTTCCATCAGAGCCTGCAGAGAAGTTCTCATTATTGGGAAGAATTACTTCTCCTTTCTGTGGAAAGAAAAAGGAAAAATCCACAGTGCCTGGATTTTCTAAAATAAACCAAATTATAAACAGTTAAATCAATAAAAACTAAAGCTTACAGCAATAAAGTGAAATCTAACATTAAAACATTAAAAAATTAAATGTAAAAATTATTAGTGCCTGTAGCACCTTTTGTAGCTTATCTCACTGCTGTGACTGATCCTTCATATGAAGAGTATTGTACTTTTAACATAACCCTAGGTCTGATTTTTTACCATGCAAGACACTCCATGCTCTTTAATGCAGCTCCACAGATCAAATAATTTTCAGGTGATCCAACCAAATTGAGCTATATTTTAATTTAAATTGCAGTACTGCTTCTGTTGTTTATGCCTGAGCTGGATGAAATATTTTATAGTAACTACAAAGCCTGGCCCCAAAATTTCACCTGTACAGATTAAGTAACTTCAACTAACTTTTCACACACCTTGAGTGTCACTGTCTAAGCAGAAGCACAGGGATTCTTATGCAAAAAAGCTTGTTACAATTTCTGATCCCAATTCTTCAAAGAAAATTTTAAAAAATAAAATCAAGATTTTAACTGAGTTGATTTCGATGTCGATTTCTGATGTCAAGCGGATCATCATTATATAAAATGTTTCTTGGTCAGCAGATCCTTCCTTGACTGTATTGAATAAGTGATAATTAAGGAAAAACCCCTCCTCCTGTCTATTCCTCCCTGCCAAACCACCACAGTTAACTGTGTTCTACTCTTTTTTTCTTTTTTAAGCAAAGCTGCTCATAAGGTCCAAATCGGTTCCATCTGCACAACTTCTGAGGCACGGCAGTGCCTTCACAGCCATGTCATGCAAGCTGTAACACACCCCAGATAGCTTATTACCAGAAATTATGCTGTTCAAAGAGGGAAAATAAAAAGCCTGACTTTCAGACTAATTCCCCAAGTAGTTGAGGTCCTCCACAGTGGACATCTTGTCAAGGACATGATTGAAATGTGACACGTTAACCTGTCACTTATTATGCCATTATTAAACACACTTTCCTCAGGAAAAATGCTTTTTAAAGTAAGGCTCCAAAATAAAAATGAGCTTTTCAGCATCAGCAGGTCACTTAACCTCAAATTATCAACTCACCAGAGCAATATGAACAGTTTCTAAGAGTTAAAAACCTAAAGCTACAGCAAGTACCAAAGCCCTTCCAAAGAATAGAACACTGATCTACGGTTGGATCACAGCCAGACAGCACCGCTTGAGAAACAAAAGCAGGCAGGAAAACTTAGAGCTTTTCAGATCCCTCACAACTGGCGCTTTTGGCCACATTTCTTGCATATGCTTTTTAAGCCAACTAAATGATGCATTCAATTCATTTTTCACCACAAACAGCTCAAAGATAAGAAATTACCTTGGACCAGACAATAGATGGCTTAGGAACTCCACTAGCTTTGCACGGTAATGTTACTGGGATTCCTTCGATGGTGCTGAATATCTGCTGTCCATGCTGAATCACAGGCAGAACTAAAAATAAAGGCAAATATTAAACACATGCAGAAGATATTTCAAACCATGGCACAACTCTTACAACAAAACGTCTTATGAGGAGTGGCCTGAGGGACCTGGGGTTGCTTAGTCTGGAGAAGAGGAGGCTGAGAGGAGACCTTATCGCTCTCTACAACTCCCTGAAGGGAGATTTGGAGTGAGGTGGGTGTTGGTCTCTTCTCCCAGGTAACCAGCAATAGGACAAGAGGAAATAGGCTTGAGTTTAACCAGGGGAGGTTTAGGTTGGACATTAGGAAATTTTTTTTTTACTGAGAGAGTGGTGCAGCATTAGAACAGGCTGCCCAGTGAGGTGGTGGAATCACCATCCCTGGCGATGTTAAAAAAAAGTCTAGATGTGGCACTTCAGGACATGGTTTAGTGGTCCTGTTAATATGTAGTAGGTGGTTGGACTTGATGATCTTGAACATGGTTCAAACCTTAATGACTCTATTCTATTCTAAACTACTGCTTCATAAAGGCAGCAGACTTGGGGAATTTTCAGCCTCTTATCTGAACCCAGTGACCAGCCACTTTCCCTTCCACTCCCCAGTCTCATGACAGATTAAATACTGGTTCATAACAAAGCATGTCAGCCACAGGCTGACAGGATTAGGTACATAAAGTTTTAAACTAACTGCAGGTATTTCACATAGCTGATTGTAATCATTTCGGACAGTCTTTGTCACAATACCCTCTCACAACATTTTAGGCTTCCCAAAACAATCCTGTACAAAATTCAACCTGTCCAGCACCTTTCATGAGAACGGGTTCTGCAGTTTGGGGGCTGAATCAGGTTAAGATTAGTGCAGCTTAAGAGAGTGAAGAACTGATGATACTGCAAACTCATTTAATCTTTCATATAAATGCTACAAAGTTGTGCAGCCAACAGTGGTGGTTTCTGCAGGGATTGACTATTAAATGAACCTGGATAAAAAATACTAGATCACTTCACAAAGTCAGTAACAAGAGCTTACAAGAACCTCAGTTCCCCTACTTAACTCATCTGTTTTGAATTAAAAACGGGAAAAAAAAAAGATCAGATGCGAGGTTGTTATATCAAAAACTAGATCTTTTTAAAAACGTACAAATATCCTTTCTGCTCTCAAGTTCTGAAATATTCCAAAATCTACTGTTGACATGGAAGACCTTATCAGACACTGATTACCCGCCTTATGAAAAAATAATAGCTATTCTTAACAGAAAAGGATATTCCAGCATCTTCAGTGAAGCTTAAAATAATTATTCCATGATTAATTTAAGATGTGAGAAAATTTCAGGCTGTAAACCATGAAGTTGTTGTGAGCCCACACGGAGTTAATGCAAGTACCTTCAGCTGAAATACAGATGGGTTACGCAATGCTAACACTTTGTCTTGCAGTTGGGGTAATTCTTGGTATGCTTCAATTAAAAAAAAAAGGGGGGGGGGGGGGAAGGAACCCAAAAAAAAACAAAACAAATTTTGCAAAATTAATTTTAATTTTAAGTGTCCCCTGATGTGTTGCTCCTTCTTTGTCCTGGTCGGACCTAGAACA